>JANIJG010020464.1:23277-58298 GCA_024611175.1 Megaceryle torquata
TTTTATTTTATTTTATTTTATTTTATTTTATTTTATTTTATTTTAAGGGAGAACAGCAGTATCTTGCCAGGTAATTGAAATCCTGGTGACATAGCAAAACAATGCTTCATCCTCTTTTTTCCTTTTTTTTTTTCCTGCAAGCTTCTCATGCTCCATATTTAGATAAGGAGATGCAGTTTTGTTTTTCTAACTATAGATGAAATACTTTCAGAGGCTTGTAATGCATTCAGCTTGGCTTTTTCATTTGCTTTGGCGCTTTGTCAAGCAGTTTCTAGATTGTAGATGATACTCTAAATTTTTATATGCTCGTGGCCTGTGTTTTTATTTTTGCCATAACGTATTCTGAAAGTTAAATAGTTTCATTAATGAGAACAGAACTGCTGTTCCCAGGGAAGTTACATGTTTTGCCAGAGTTTCTTACAGCTGAATTAATGTACCATACAAGCATCTGCTGCTTTTCCACCTAGAAATCAAAAGGCATGAAGGCAATCTGTCGCTATTGAAGACAAATTGAACTCGGAACACTTGTCTCCTCTTCATCAGGTTGCTGAACTGCAAATGGCTTTCTGCAATTTCGTGATCTTCCACAAATGAAGGGGTTACAGAGTAGAGAAGGGATTCACTTGGCTTTCTGTGCCAACCCAGAAGCAGATTCCCTTATTTCATGGATGAAAAAGTTCCAACAGAAACACCTACTGGCGATATCATCTATCTCTTGGTTTTTATTCCTCTGTGGCACTGGCTGTGCCTGGGGGTGTTTACGTGCTGCCTTTTCTTTTAGTTGCAGAGCTGATTTGTCAAGGCTCCACTTACTTTACCTGACTTATGTACATTGCTTTATGTACATCAGGTGAACATCTGGCTGATGCTGCTGTCCTTTCATACTTGTCCTAATCTCTCGTGGCACGATAGCTGCGTCTTACTGTTGGTTGAAGCCATTTCTTGTGGTGATGTGCAGCTCTCCATTTCGTGGGAGTTATGTTTATCCAGGGTTTGAGTCAAATCCATATATAAAAATGTCTGAAACCCTTTGGGATGAGAAAGGCTTAAAATATTAACACTAATTAATGGCTCCTTCTCTGGATGGGTGTAAACAGTGAGTCATGTGCTACTTATGGTTTTGCATGTTTGGTCCTATTTCTGTGTACTTGCAGAATGCCTGCTTGCAGATTTGTTTTATTGAGTAAACACAGATCCTAGCAGAGCCCCGAGGCTTCATCAAATGAAAAACAGAGGGAAAGAAAAGGCAGAAGAACAGAAAAGATGTTACATGTTGCCCAAGGTCATGCAGTGAGTCACTGGGAAAGATGGGTTTAGGTGCTGGGTGTTTCTGTCTCCCTGTTCATTGTGCTGCAAGGCATGCTCATTTGCCTGGGATTTAATTAACTGTTGTGGCAAATCCATAGTTAACTGAAGAGAGTAATGAGTTGTAACGGTAGCTACGTCATCGTGATGACCATCAGATATTATGTAAAAACTGAAGAGTGAGCATTTATGAAGTATAGCTATTAAGGGTGCTAGACTCAAACAATTCAACTTGGTCTGTAGGAACTACATTAACATCTTAGGCAAGAACTTACCAGGAGAAGGGGGTGAGGGCCCAAGCACAGTGTTCTGATATGATTCTGTTTATAATCTTGCTCAAAGTGCTTCCCCTACATTTCCAGTGCTCCTCTTGCAGACTGCATGCAGAATGACATACTTCCCTCTCCATCACTTGATGTCCAGGGATTTTGATTGGTTTGAAGCTAATTGCACTTCAAAACCATCTTTACAATTGAAAGAAACACTTGGTGGTTTTTGATATTGGAAAGTTTAGTCCTGAAGTTGGCAATTTAAATTTATTTTTTTTAGCTTTTTTAGATAGAAACCTGCAAATTCAAAGCCACTACAATGCATAAATTCATCATAACCAATTTTTCATGGAATTTGCTTGCAGAGGCACTAACGAGAGTATTTACATGCAGTGCATTTGGCGTGGTGCACACTGCGAGTTGTAAGGAACAGAGAACATCTTTCCCAAGGTTAAGTTTCTTAATCTGTGAAGACAATTTCTGCAATTGATTTTTGTTCCTAGCAAAGGAAAGGGCAACCAGGGTCTTTCCAGAAGGCATGTTGAATCACACGGATGACCCACAGCCAATCTGTACAGCGTTGAGCTTTGAACCAAAGCCTAGCCAGTATAGGCACAGGCTTGAAAACTCAGCACAATCAAAAGTAAGGGTATTAGTCAGAGATTGTTCATGTATTTTCTTTCTGCTGCCAAACGCGATTTTGGCTTCGTGACTGTTTTTGTAACTCAGGAACGTTGTATAAATCTTAAACTTTGTACATGACCGGTCTTTTTTTTTTTTTTTTTCCTTGTTTTTTCTTTTTTTCTTTTCTCTTTTTTTTTTTTTTTGGTGTGTTAATAAGAATTCTGTTTTCTTTTCCTAGTCTACATTTCATTTACTGATAAATGTCCTCTATAAAATATCTTTTTTTCAATGTGCTGGGCTACAAACAAAAGCCATTTTTTATGACAGGGTGTTTTTTGTATAAGGAAAAGCAGTGCCAGAAAAGAGATGCACTCCTTGACAAACGACATCTTGAAAACACGTGCTACGTAAGCTCAATAGCATCTGGTAAGAGAAGGAAGAGCCAGGGTGCTCCCTCTTTCCAAGCAATACCCATATGGGGCTGTTTGTGTTGCACAGACTGCGTGCTTCCCAGCACAGCTAAGCGTAGCTGCCTCTTCCACACTGTGCTGGAGAGGTCCCTTGGAGTCAGGGCTGTGGTCTGAGATGCCAAAGTGCTCAGCAGTGTCGCCTGAGGATGTCGCTGCTTGTCTGCAGCGCTGCAAACGTGGTGGGGAAGCCGCATGTCACCGCTGAATCCTGCCCAGAATGAAGCCACGGCCTTGGTTGGGTTTAGCTGTGTCGGAGCTGCAGTTGATTATTATTTAATAGTAGGGAATTGCTGATTGTGAAAACTCTCATCGGAAAGATAACTCAAAAGAGAAGTGTTTTTCTCCTTACTCTGTTGCCTATACCGTGCTCTTCCAACTGATTCTGTGGAACAAGCAGTTGGTTAATTATTTTCTTGCTGTCTGGAGACTGAGAGATAAGTTTCCGTTGAGCATCGTACCCTGTCTGGGATTTGGCAATGAGTTTTATTGGAACAATCTGTTCATCTCAGTAAAATTTCACTGGTGGAATTGTAACAAAGTTGGATAAAGGATACACAGGACCTGGCTTGTTAAATATCAAGATGATAACTTTTGTATTTGCGGTAGCATATAGTGATGACTGATGTCTTTATTTTTTTTCCTTGTTCCTTTACAGACATTATGTATCTCTTAGGATATTTGAAATAAAACTGTAGGTGACAAATATAAAGTGATGGCCATTTGGGTTAGTTTATATTAGTCATTTTTGTCCCTAAGAGTGACTTACTGATATAAGCTTTCAAACTGCCGGTGACAAAAGACTCCTGAAGAGCTAGCTCTTAATTTCTAATGTAAACAAGCAATGTTTTCCCTTTTTTGCCAAAATTTGGTAATGCTTCAACTTCTCTTAGCTTTTGAAACAAAATTGCCATTAACTTGTGAATGTGTACAAATAATCAGAGCATACTAATCATTGCCTTGTTTCTTTGCTACGTGTGCACACAGTATATAGCTTTGTGACTCCATCAAGTATAGAAACATAAATGTGAGTACTTTGGAACAGGTATGGGATGAAAAAAGCACCTTCACAAGTTTTCCAGGAGGAATGAATTACAAGAAGGGGTGTTAAGCCAATTTGTACCTTCATTTTAGGTACACAGCTCAAGAATACCTTGCAGGGACCCTGGTTTGTAATAAAGTGACTATGTTACCCACTCCTTGGAAACTGTTTGAAGTTAATTTTTAAGTGGGGCTTCCATTGCATCAAGAATCACTGGCCTGTTCTGAAAGTTTATACTGTTGCCTTTTTCCTTTTGGGAAAGGTGGTTTTGTTGAGCAAAGGAAAGAATTTTGAAGTGGGGCAAGCTTGGAGGAAAGTTGTGTTAAAGTTTGGTTTGCCAAGCAAAAGATAAATTCCTTGAGACTTCCTTCATTTTCATTTTGAGTTCTGTAACCTCCTTAATCCTCCAAATCCTTAAGTCAAAACCTGAATTTATACATGTCCAGGTCCATAGACACAAATAGAAATAATCTAGTGACATGATTAATACCTGGAGAAGGTCAGCATCGCGACAACAGGTTACAGGCAAAAGGATTAAAAAACGTGTAACGTCACTGGAAGGGTAAAGACTGATTTTTAAAAGCAGACAGCAAAGAAGAAAAGGAGCTCAATGTGTATTTTGCAAGCAGGTGAGAGATAAAGGCAAAGTATTTATTTGAGAGAAGATCTGTTTCAGAACATCCTTAATAACTTGGTGAGTAGGAGGCCTTATGAACTTCCCAGCTGTTTTCTGCAGGGGGGTTCTTGGTCCAGCTTAAATCATCTGTTTTCCAGCCAGTTCCTGTGCAGATAAAACATGTCTTAGAGAAACCATGCCCTGTTCCCTTGATCCATTGCATTGGCAAAGCTGTGAGGATCCGAACTTCCCTCCGTTTTTTTTAATTGCTGTAGATTGCAGTGATCTCTATTGATGCTGGATTTTAAGAATGGTTCGTCTCGGTGGGAATGCCTTCAATAACATGATAGTTAATATGGTTAGAGATAAGATCTTGAAAGGAAAATATAATGATATCTTCTACTGTCATAACATAAAAATCCTGTGAAAGCTTTAACTCCTAACACGTTCAGAAGACATCATTGTATATGGAAGTCTGTGTAAGTACTTAGAAGAGATAATCCATTGAGAAAAAAAAAAAAAAAAGTAAAATGAAGCATTAGTTGGTGTCTTATGAGAATATAAAATGCTTTTAAATATATATAATGCATGTTTGATACACTTTGGCTGTTGCTTTCATGACTCTTTAGTGTTCACTCAAACAATTTCTTATTTTGGCAGCTGTTGGCTAATTATTTCAAGAAGCTCTTGGAAGCAACTCATTCCTAGTATCATCAGATGTTTGCTTTGTACAGCAGAGCATAAATATTCCTTTGGTCTTTTAATTGTTTTTGGTTTAATGGGTACCTGTTGTTGAAAGAGTACTCCTACTGTCTAAAGAGCCCACTCTTCAGTTCACTGAGATGTTTCTGTGCAGAGCCACATGAAATACTCCAAGAAAACACAGCGAGCAAGATCCCTAAGGGATAAAAGTCTCTCTTCTTTCCTCTGTGCTCTTAATGTGTCTGTAGAATTTCTTCTACTGGTATAGTAGTGTCTTAACAACAATTGAATCATTTCTTTTTCTTTAATTTAGTTTTATTTTTATTTGTAGGGTAAATTGCCAGTTCTTCTGCTTGGTCAGTCTGCAGACTTGAGGCCAGGAGAATTTGTGGTCGCGATTGGAAGTCCATTTTCCCTTCAAAACACAGTGACTACAGGGATCGTTAGCACCACTCAGCGTGGAGGGAAGGAGCTGGGGCTCCGCAACTCTGATATGGACTATATCCAGACCGACGCCATCATCAACGTACGTCCCGCTCTGAGCCTCATCCCCTTCAGCTCTTGGATTTCTTGAACAGTTGCTTTGAAAATTGTACCGGTGATATAGTTCTTGTGAACAGCGAGAGCTGTTGGCTTTTCTCTTAGCCATGTAACTATGGACATCTGTGCTGCAGCAGCACTTGATTGTTATTTAAAAATCCCCTGAGGAACCACACCAAGAACAATATCTGCCTTCACTTCAGAGCTACAGGGGAGGAGGCAATATTCTCTGGCAAATATGTATCTTTTCAAAATCCATCATGTTTTCTCAAAAAGAAGTCCAGCTTAGTTTAAGGATTCCAGTTTGTTTCTTCATTAAGGCAAAACAATAGTTTTCATTCTTCTATTGTTGGTCGTGTAAGGAATCTTCACTAACAGCTCCCAGAGCTGTCCTAAAATCTTCTAAGTTCCTAGTGTGGTACTATTAAAGCAAAAGGAAAACCTTGGCTTTCTTAACTTATTCTGGCAAGAGAAGAAGGACTAAGGCTTTGTAAAGCTCAGCTAAAAGGGGTGATGTTAAGTGTAGTTAATGGGTTTGGCAGTTAAGGCAACTGTATTGCACATATTTAATAGACAATAAAAAAATTACTACAGAAGTATTTCAAAAATTTCTTTTATGTTTTGCTTGCCATGAATTAAGAAGTAGATATTAAAACATGTTCTTGCCATATGTTTATTTTCAGTATGGAAACTCCGGAGGACCCTTAGTAAATCTGGTAAGAGTGTCTTTAAGTTTGCTTAGTGTCAAGCTTATGACTTTACTTCTTAGTTCAAAGCCAAAACAAAAGAAAAAAACCCACCCAAACCAACCAAAAAACAAACCCTACATCAGAAATGTGATTCAGAGCTTTCGATAACTGGCCGACTACACAAAATTCACATGATTCTTACTAATCACTTGTCTGTGCTTATGCTGGCAAATTACAGCATATGCTTGGATTTCAGTATTTAAGGTGTTTGTTTTGCATAGTTTTGAGCAAGTGTAATGCCCACTTTTTAATTTTTTTTTTTTTTTTTCCCATGTCTTGCAAAAAATAAAAAGCACATTTTAAAGTTGAGGCATTTGCCCTCACTGTGTAAATATATAATTTTTTTTTTTGCCTACTGAAACTCAGCTTAATGGTTCTAAAACATATCTACCCTTTACTTTGAATCACACTGAGGGGGCTGAAAGCCCTGTGTATTTATCAGGCTCTTAGGGTTTGTGTGTGGATACTGTAGAATGTTGTCAGGGTTGACCTTGCAGCAGTTGTGGATAAGCCCACAAGAGAACAATTGGAGCAGGTTGCAAAATCCATCTGCTGGGTGAGAGCTCTTGGATGGGGCATGTGGGGCTGAATGGAGTAGAAGCAGTGGTGGTACTCTGTGAGGGATTGCACAAATTGGAAGGGAGAGATATTCAGAGTTTCTACCTTGGGGATTTGCAATTATTTTTCATTTGACTTGCAGTACAATTTCAGCTCCATTAAAAAAAAAAATGTATATATTTGGATAGTTTTTTATCTGAGATTGATGAGGGAAGGAAGGAAGATGCTAAGATTTCAGAAGTTTTCAAATCAAGTGACAGCCAAGATTGTTTATCTCTCTTAGGGGCACATTACCAGGAAAAACTTTTTATTTTGGCCAACTGTTGTTTTTCTTTATATTATTATGCAATATTTGCTTGGAACCAGTCAGCACCATGCTTTGTGAGGTACCTGCTGATAAAAACAGCTCTAAAATTGGCTATAGAAAATGCTGCTCATCTGCTGAAAGCGGGAGAGCTTCCCAGTTCAGATCTTTCTTCTGCTGGTGGTAATGTGAATGTCTGCATTAGGTTTCCAAAACTGCAGAATAGTCGATTTTTTAGGCTCAAAAAATTAGACTTAAAGAATTATATTTAGAAAATTGAAAATCAACTGCAGAGCATGTTGTGTGAATTTCTCATTGCGACTGCTTGGAAGAAATCATCTGTTTGTCTCGGGGATTTTTCACATTTGCTGATAACAGTTTTTTATTTCTCCAGGATGGTGAAGTCATTGGAATTAACACATTAAAAGTTACAGCAGGGATCTCGTTCGCTATCCCATCGGATAAAATTAAAAAGTTCCTAACTGAATCCCATGATAGACAAGCAAAAGGTACTGTACTTCAGCTCTTTGAAAGAGAAAAACATGCAAGTTGTAATAAACCAGAGAGTCAATGGCCTTTGAGGCTCTTTTGGCAAGAGCAATTGATCAAGACGTGTTTTCCTTTTTGTAGGAAAAGCTATAACCAAAAAGAAATACATTGGCATACGAATGATGTCCCTAACTCCTAGGTAAGTAAACATGGTGGTTCCTCACCTTTCGAAGCGTGGTCACTGCATGCGTTCGGATCAAGCTCATGCTCTGCAGAAACAACCAGGAGGATGAACCAGCAGCGTTTGGCTCTGTAGGTGCTGGTGACAGCTTGGAGCCAGTCATTGCTACTATTTTTCTCTGCATCTGCTACATGGTTGAACTCTCCTGTAGACTGTTGTCTGAGCTAGTTTTTAAACAGCTCCCTGGCTTTTTCTTTTCCTTAATACTTCAGAAGAGAATAGCTAGCAATTGTTAAAGTCTCCTGGGGCTTCTATTACTGTTGTTACCATCTGTCCCGTGCTGTCATGCGGGTCAAGGAGAAAACAGGACAGTATGTTTTCAAGGATCACAGCAGCTACCTGCGTATTTCCATGTCTATTATTTTCATTAAACGATTCACTTAATGAAGCTTTTGTGTGGACTTGCTTATTCGTACTCAAACCAGGAAAAACTCATGAGCGGGCAACACTACATCCTATAGAAATAACCAGACATTTCCCCATGTGCAGGATCACAGGTATAACAAAGCATTGGAAACAGAGGGGGCTTTTTTTAGGTGTTCAGAATCTTCTAGTTTTAAAGTAATGACCAAGCCTTGAAATGTTTCAGCTCCGATATTCTGTATCTGTTGAAAATGATTGCTTTTTACCAAAAAATAGGCATTAAAAAGCTGTATGCATGCAAAAATAAGTGTCATAATTCTTGAAATACTTGTAAGGGTTAAAACAAATTGTGAAGTGTTGCATAAACATGTGTAAAATTCTTCAGTCAAGTGACTTAACTAAGTAAAAATGCGTGATTTATTTTGTTTGTTTGTTTGTTTCCCATCTTGTCAAAATACTTTTGTTGCTGTTTCTTCATTTTCCAGCAAAGCTAGAGAGCTGAAGGATCGCCATAAAGACTTCCCTGATGTTGTCTCTGGGGCCTATGTTATTGAAGTAATTCCAGAAACACCAGCTGAAGCGTAAGTTGAAGTTCTTTTCTTCTCAAAACCACTGCCACTGATTTAAGGGGGTAACGACAGAGAATGTTCCCTGCTTAACAGGCTATCTTGATTATGCTCAATTAACAAAATGATGACCATCTGATAGCTATTAGGTTGTCTGCTGGAAATTACTTTGTGGTTTTAGTCTGGTCCCTGATGGGTGATACTGAGAACGTATCAGGGTATTGCAGCAAAGCCCTGTCAGCCTTCCCGGACGAAAGGGCAAGGACGGGGTGGGCGTGAAAACTTAATTTTCATTTTTCTCAGCAATTGCTTCCAAGACATCTGTTGTAGCAATGGCAGTGCTGAATAAAGACATTTGCTTGTGCATGCTCCTCACAACCCCGCTGGTCATTCCTGTAGGAGGGAGAAGCTTCGTGTCCACTTTCTGAAGATGTATCAGTCTCAGCCCAAGCACCTCAGTGGTGGGCAAACCCCCCAGCTCTCCTGGTGTGCATCCACTGGGGGTGAAATCCTCTCTTGGCAGGAGACACTATTCCATGTGAGAGCAATGTCAGGAGTCACGTTATTGGGAAGAGCTTTTGGTTTTTGCCAACTGATCTTTCTTTTGTGTGTTACTCAGTATTTGCTCAGAACCTCACCTGCTGATTTGTACCATGCTTCATGAGATGCCTAGCTGAAGGATGGCATCTGGTTTGTGGTCACCAGCAGTGGTCTGGCTGACTCTTGCTGGAGACACTTTCTCTTCAGTTTCTGGTTGATACAAAGCCACTCAGTAATCCAGAGTAGGAAATGTGAAACCTTTAGTTCTATGAAACTAGAGATCATTTAAGAGAAGAGTAAATCTTTGTGGCAACAGAAGCATATGCAGCACCAAAGGCAGGTAGGCAGAAAGCTGCTAGGAGCAGGCATATGTTAGGAAGACTACAAAGATAGCTGGATGATGTCTTTTTGTCACAGTTTGGGTGCCAGTGTACAGCACACAGTCTTTGCTGTCTAGCGTGCTCTCTAAATGATTGCTGCTTCTTGTGGGTAATACTTGTTGGCAGTGCTCTTCATGCAGAGCTCTGGTGTCTGTCTGTCATGTGAAGTTACAGTCAGAGGAGGAATCATGTGGCTGCTCCAGTGTGGAGCTGAACTGACTGCCCTGACACGCAGGTCCAATCTGAAGGTACAGCAAATTCATTCTAGGAGTATGGATAATAGCAGAGAGTGGGAGCAGGTCATTGGCAAGGTAGAAGAAATGTGAGGCAACATGGCCTCATAACTCGAAGGCAAACGCAAATCAGGATGCTTCATCTGAAGGCTGGCCCGGGAAGTAAAATGCAGCCCATGTTTGCTCTCTCCCCTCTGCTTCTAGTCCTCTTGCCAATGCGTTTCCCCATTCTGCTGATTTCCTGTCCAGTGCATGTTGTGTAGACCTGCTGGGTTGTGGATCAAAGCAGTTCTGCAGCGACCTGTATGAGTCAAGTGGAGGGGCTGCATGAGACCCCGAGATAATCTGGGATGGTTTCTCACATGAAAACGTTTAAGCTGTGCTTTCAGTAGGTAACTGGATTCGTTGCAAGCGCCGGCCAAGGCATCCTGCTTGCAGGAGACACTCACGTAAGGCGTTTTCAGAGAGAGGAAGAGGCTGATGACTACTCTGTGGTTTTGTGAAGAAGGATTATGCTGAAGGGCTGAATCATGTCTGATCTGGTTATACTTGGTTAATATTTCCAGAACTTGGAGCCAGATTATTGTGCAAGACTGGGCAAGATGATGTGGTCGATGGTATCCCTCACCACCCTGTTTCTCAGTCTCAGCCAGCTCGGTGAGAGACCCGTGGCCCTGGACAGGGGAGCTTTGTGGTGCTGGTTCCCACTCTGCCCCATCTTTCTTTGAGTTGAGAAGGTTTTGGTTTTGGTTTGCATACAGTGTTGAGGTCAGGAGAAGGGATTCTGGGGATAGACGGGCAAGAGGAAGGACACATGTGCATTTTGGTGGCTGGGCAAGATCCCTGTGTGAGCGTGCTAGTTTTGGTTGGGGTGGAGTTACTTAAAACAAGGAGAGGTAGGGTGAAGTGTTGCCAGTAAGCTATGTATGGAGAACAGTGTGGATCTGAGGCTAAAATTCCTCATGCGTTAACACACAGCACCGCTCAAATTGCTTTGCTGTGTGTACGTGAATAAAAGCAGGGCAAATTTCCCCTCAAAAATGAGTGCCTTCTTGCAATTATTTCAAAAGAAAACCACTCCTCTATCTCTCCTACTGAATCAGCATCTAGCATCCTCATTGCAGAATTACTGCACTGTTTGCAACAGTGAATTCCTCTGAAGAGTGGGAAATAGGGGATTCTTCAAACTTGTACCTCCATCCGATGTCTGAGGTTTCAGCAGTGTGTTGTAATCTTCACCACCTCATAAGCTGCAATTGCTTTTTTGCATGCCTGCTGTGTCTCTGTGCAACTGCTGTTGGGTGGGAAATAGGAAAATATCCCGTAATTATTTTATTTTATTATTTTTAAATTTTATTTATTAAAACCAAAACAAAACAATATTGTGAAGACAATAAAATGGTGATTATAATAAAATATTGCTGCTTTGTGTTTTCAGTGGTGGCCTGAAGGACAACGATGTGATTATAAGCATCAATGGACAGTCGATAAGTTCAGCCAGTGATGTCAGTGACATTATTAAAAAGGACAGTACGTTGAACATGGTTGTACGCAGGGGCAATGAAGATGTTATGTTAACAGTAGTTCCCGAAGAAATCGATCCCTAACCAGAAACATGAGCTGGATTTCATGTTTTCTTTTAACAGCATTGGACTGCTTATGTTCTCTCTGTGCTGGTACAGGAAACGTTAGACTTCTGACCAACATTCTGCTTGTTCAGTGGATTAGTATTGGCCAACAGAGTAACTTCTAATAGGTTTAAGGTGAAAAATCAGTGTAATTTCACATACTCCAGACCGTAATTTTTTTTCCTTCTGTATTATGTATGCAATGTATTCTTTACTGGCTATTACATTCCCTGCTTAACAAATCGACGTTTGCTTCCTTGTGTTGAATAATAGATTTATCATTATTCTTGCTAAGATTTAAACAGAACCCACGCACACAATGTGTGTTGTGGTATTCAGGTATTTATAGGTTAGCTGTGTTTTAACTGGAAATACCGTTATAAAGGAGTAGTTGGTTTAAAAGCAAACACAACTGGGGGTGGGGGGAAGTTTGGTTTATAAACACGAAGAAATCCTCAACCGCAATAACCTTTGGAGAATCCCGTGCAGGACTTTAATACTATTATATTTTCCTAGTGTTATTAAAAGAATTCAACAGTTCTGCTTCTTGTGAGTGATTCATTTTACTTCCCCTTGTGGAGTGTTTTTCTTCGAACAGCACATCTGCCTGAAAGGATGTCCTGATGGTCTCCTTTTTATCCTCATAAACCGAAACATTTATCTTTCCGTATGTGTTTGTATTTGTGCTCTTGTACATCTGCTTTTCTTAGTGTGGCTGGCTCGAGTCTGTCATCTCGGCTCTTGCAGAGTGCCTGTCTTCCAGATGTTAATACATTTTCCTTATTGTTTTAATTACAACTTCACCAGTGCCTGAAATCTGTTTGCCTGCTATAGAAGCTGTCCTATTGTGAATCACAGGTCCTATAGCGCTCTGGTTCTGATACTGGGATGTTTGTAACTGTTGTAGAGCTGGCCTTAAGGTCTGTCTTTGAATGTGTATGATAAGTGCTAGTTTTGACTAGGATATTGGGCATTCCTCCAACATAGAGACTAATCTTTATACATGTATTTATGGGTGCCCTTGAAGCTTGGGCAGTGAATGGGATTATCTTACTGTGAAGGAAAACAATCAGCTAAATTTAATTACAGTGTAATTACCCACTGAGTAAACAATAGGCTAAGCAGCCTTTCTAAAGCCTCTGTTGGAATGTGTATCTCAAAGAATAAATCCAAGGGCTAGAGACATGTTTTGGTGATTGTCATTCCTGAAGGTGTTCCTCTTTTGGAAACTGCTTCTTAGTAAAACTCTTTAGCTGGGTACCTGGCAGTTAATGTTTTTTAAAGAAAGGGCTGTATTCTATGTGGTTACAGCAAGAAATCCTCTAGACCTGGATCCCTGACAGTGCTCCTTCTCCCTTCAGCTGTATTTCAGTTCTGTTTCAGCCAGTTCATTAACAGTTTGGGAAGCCTTTGTATCCCTGAGCACCAGTGCTTGTCCTTACTCACCTGGATCACTATAATTTTACCCAGCCATGCAGTGCATCGACACTTGACATGACTGAACACCTCACTACTGATTTACTTGTTCCATTGTCATCACCCATGTATGAAAATCTGCCAAGATATCACCACGCCAAGTGCTAAAGGTCAGTAATACTTTCCAGCATGAAAGATGCAACGTAGAACGACCTTGCAGAGTTGTTTCGTAGTATATTTGCACTGCAAGTTCATCTCACTGGTGTTGGTTATTGTTGCAGCTTCCTGTTGAAGTGGTATCATATTTTGTAGACCATCCATGCCATGTGTAGTGTGTGGTTTGGTGACATAAAACTCGCAGCAAAAATTAATTAAAAAAAAAAAAATCTACTTTTAGACTAGATATAAGGAAGAAATGTTTTACAAGGAGGGTGGTGAAACACAGGCACAGCTTGCCCTGAGATGCCCCATCCTTGGAAATATTCACAGTCAGGTTGGCTGGGGCTCTGAGCAAGCTGCTCCAGTTGCAGATGTCCCTGCTTCCTGCAGGGGAGTTGGACTAGGTGGCCTTTAAAGGTCCTTTCCAACCCAAATTGTTCTATGATTCTCTGCTACTGCACCTAACCCAACTAGCAAAAATAAAACTCATGTCTCAACACCAGGAACTTGTGTTTCAGACAGAAGTTATTTTTCCTTTGCGTTTTTATTTCAAAGCAAGTGGTTGCATAATTTACAGAGCTGGTTGATTCTCTTTGCTCCTGTTGTTTGTTGTTGTGGTCTCTTATATGCAAAACCATGAATCTTTTTGCTTGTCTTCTAGCTAGCTGCTTTGGGCTTATCAACGATGTCATTGCAGTGACAGCTAGCACAGGACATCTTTATGCCTGGGCTTTGCATCCTGTGAGGCATAAATGCCTCTGGACAATGGCTCGGGTTTTGTGTGTGCATTAGGAAAGAGGCAAATGAACTATGTAAACGGTTTTCCTGTGCTACTGTGGTTGGAGAAATAGTTCACCAGGTTTCTAGCCCATAGCTCCATCTAGTGGGGTGCAAGATGTTCTGTTACTTCAGCCAGTCGTTTTCCATCATATATTGTAAAGTGGTTTTCTGATTTATCTTTTCTTTCTAATTTATTTGCATCATATATTCATAAGCAAGTGCATAGCCTGAAAAAAATGTTTAGAATTTACTCAATCCAACCAAGCAGCTACCCAGATGGTTTCTTACAATCAAAATTATCTCTAAGTGTTAAAGTATAAAAAATTGGATTATTGATAAGCAAAGACACAGAAGCAAAGTTTGTCTTTAATACAATTAATTAGCATGTATTTTTGACATATTACTGGGTTATAGATTTGGAATGGTTTTTATTCTTTGTTGCTTCCATGGAAGAGTTCTTTCCAAAGTGCAATTGAAAATACTTTGTACAGAATAGCTTTGGCAGAGTTTGTATAAATATCAGTTTCCTGGAAATTTTAGCAAGTGCTGGACACTAAATCAGGGAAATTGGACATTCTGGCTTGATTTTCAGTATTTTGAGTGTCTGAAATGGAAACTGGAGTTGCTGTATATGCGATGCTGCATTGATGACAACGTGTAGCTACACTCAGAGGCAGTTTTGAAAAGCTAGTTCACTTATTCCATGAGGGAAATGTCTTGAGCTGTAGAAGAGATGATTATGACCAACAAGTGTCTCATTTCTGTGCCTTATGTGCCAAGCAGTAAGGTCCTGTGGTTTCAATAGCAGAGCACCTTTTTTTTAGTGTTCTTTCTTTTTTTCCTTTCCCCTCTCCCCATAACTATTTTGTATTAATGTTAAGGCTGAGGGTGTTTCTAAAACTGCATCTTTCCAAATTGCAGTGAGACAGACACCTAGCAGAGCATTAGATCATATACATGTTCTTATCATATATCAGAAAAAATACTGTAGATCTCATGAAAACTGCAGCTGCAAGGGGAAATATGGGTGATCAGGAGGTTAGCAGTCACCAGTCCAGAGCAGTGAATGACCAGTACCCATGAGTATGTATGTGCATGTGATGGTAGATCACTACAGGATCCTTTTTGTCCTTAGAGTAAGAATAAAGAAATGATAATTTGAGATTCTGGGGATCTCCTTGATTTAATTATGAGAATATTCCTGCTGTTCCTAAATTCCTGTATTATTTCCCACTGTTTTCCACCCAGAAAATATGGATGTGGCTTGGCATCCTTTACTCAGTTTCCCCTCTCCTTTTACTGTAACTCCCTCCCCATTAGCACTGCTGCTGACTGTCAGCAAAAGGAAACCAAAATTGCACCGTGGGCTGATGTTGAGTCAGACTTTGTAGTTAAATGTCAGCTTGCTGTTGGGAGGCTTTTTTTCACACCAAGAGGCAGAAATGTCCCTAAAAGACAGGAAGGAGCCAGGCAGAGAAGTGATGGCTAAAGATCTGCCTCATCTTGCTTGACTTTAGGATGCAAACCTCAGCTCAGCAATCTCCCACCCACACCCCAACATTTGACCAGCAGGTAATAAAGTTATCTGGAGGTGAAGGGACTGGTAACATCACTTATAATGTGAAGGCCATTGTCATTCTTAACTACAGAGAGGCATAGCAGAAAGCTTTGCTGATTTTACACTCTTTGTGCCTGTACAGTGGATGTCTGTACATCCTGCACTGTGTCCAGCTGTGCTGTACAGATGTGACACACTCTCCATCTATCTTTGTAGAATCGTAGAATACCAGTTTGGAAGGGACCTCAAGGATCATCTGGTCCAACCTTTTTTGGCAAAAGCTGAGTCTAGACAAGCTGGCCCAGCACCCTGTCCAGCTGAATCTTACAAGTGTCCGATGCTGGGGAATCCACCACTTCCCTGGGGAGATTTTTCCAATAGCTGATTATCCTTCCTGTGAAAAACTTTCCTCTTGTGTCTAATTGAAATCTGTCCAGGAATAATTTGTACCCCTTGCCCCTCATCTTTTCCATGTGCCTCCTTGTACAAAGGGAGTCTCCATCTTCTTTGTAGCTCCCCTGTAAATATTGGAACATGGAGATAAGTTCTCCCCTGAGCTTTCTTTTCTCGAGGCTGAACAAACCCAGTTCTCTGAGCTTTTTCTCACATGGCAGCTTCCCAGTCCTTTGATCATGACCCTTCTCTGGACCCTCTCCAGCCTGTCCACAGCTTTTTTTCTATAGCAGGGACCAAAACTTTACACAGTATTCCAAGTGTAATTTTGTTCTGTTCCACTCCCAAGCTCCATTTTCTTCTGCAAGATGTTGGGAAGTCAGGGCTGGACACACTGGGCGCCAGGATTTCAGCCAGTTTAGCCTCTGTACTGTAGCTGTGTGAATATGCAAAAAACTTGATTTGTTGAGTGTTATTTATTGCACAAAGTTACTGCTAAAACCAGTGCATATGTAATTTGACTAACTGGACCTAGAAAGTGAGGAAGGAAGCTCCTCAGGTTAATCTCTCTGCATTTTCTGGAAAGCTTTCCTCCAGTTTGCATGGTTTTGTTTAGTAGTCATGGCACTCCAGTATCTGCCCTCACAAACTCTCTTGAGGAAGTGGATAATAATTAGGAACTGATTAGAGAGAAAATGAGTCAGAGCGAAAGCATGGGAGTCAAATTTACTGAATTTGGGAAAGAATTAACTTGAGCTTGGAAATATTGAATAACATGCTGGAAAGGAAAATTAAATATTTTTTTTCCTGTCCATTCCTTCTCTGTTCAGTGTTTAGGCAGAGAGCGCAGTGATTTTCAGAGAGTGGAAATGGACTGTGATAGAGCAGCACACTGCTACTGGAACATGCTCTGTCAGGTTTCTGTGGCTGTTGCTCTAAGCAGTTGGAATTAACTGATCTCCTGAACTTGCTGGAAAACTGCTGCTGATGTGAGTTACCATCTTGCTATGGGTATGGGTGAAAAGCTATTGATGCATCAAAAAGGGGCCATCTATGGGATCCCAGTCTATGGGATCAGAGCACGAGGCAGTAGCAACTGCTTGGTTTGCCTGTACCTGTTGTTGCTGGTCTCCTTGCACAGGCATGGCTCAGATGGTCTAGTTCTTCCATGTGTCAGCTTCCTGTAATTGACTCTGATAAACAGAAAAAAATTTTGAAGCAGGTTGAGATGAAGAGTGGTTATAGAAAACCATGTCATTTTTATTTATGTTTTTTTTTTTTTTAATGCAGAAAGGATTTTCTATGGAACAACTCATGTACAAATACATGAACTACCTTCTCTGAATAATTAAGGCAGTTGGTCCCTCTTACTGATAAAACCAGATGAGTCTCCCTTGTCTTCCTCCATTCCATTCCTTTCATCATTTTAATTCATATTCACTGGTTTGTTTTTTTCTTAGGTTTATATTTCTAACTGATATTAAACCAAACAGGCTCCTCATAGCACTCAATCTGACCCTGCCCTTTCAATTTCTATGTGCTCCTTTGCTTTCATTTGAAGCCCCATAGTGTGCAGAGTTCAAGCACCACTACTTAGGACTAATTCATCCCATCTTCTCTTGAGCTTCAAGGTAACCTCACAAACTCAGGCCTTTTCCAGTTGATGGCTCTTGCAGCACTTGCATACGTGAAGTTCTCCATCATCCTGCTTGCCCCTGTTGAGTGTCTGGGGCTGATGGCACACAGGGGGTTGCCACATTTCTTCTGTCTCCTGATCATGGGCTATGGCTGTTTCCAGTGGAAGCAAAGCCTTCCTTTCCACTCTGAAATGGAGCTAATGGTGCAGACACTGCTCTGCAGAGGAAAATACAGGTATGAGGTGTGATTTAGGCTGTGTGCCTATGGTAGCTGCAGGGTCTCGCTGTGTATGCAGCCTTTCCCAAAGCTGAGAGAGGAGCAGCATAAGAACCTCTGGTGAGGTAAGTCCACGAGGGGGCGAACTGAAGCTAAAAACTCAACACCGTCCTTTGTGGAAGCTGCCCACGCTGTGTCCAAGGGACGTTCCACTGTGATTATCAAGCACTTTCTGTTGGTGCTGTGACCAGTGACTCTGAGTTGGGGTGATCACTTTGCAGGAGGAGGGTGATGCGGAGGGGGAAACAGATGTTCATGGAAGCCTGAGCTTGAGTGTTCAGAAAGAAGAGCTGCAAATTTTTCTCATAACAGCTGATTCCATTTTTCTGTAGGACTGGGCAGATCTGGCAAAGAAAGAGCAGATTTTGTCTGCATCTTGTGTTGGTTCACATGATTGGCAAGGAAGGAGAGCTGAATCTGGATTGGAAAACTAGAAAGCTTCAACGTGGTGTGTCTGGCTTAAAATCCTGTACAGCTTTGCTCTAATAGGAAAAAAAAAACCAAACAAAGAAACCAACCAACCTGCAAGTAAACCAGAACCAGGCAAATATAAAAGAAAAGAAGCTCTAGTTGTGACTTTCTGGTACAAAATGAGTCTGTAATAGAAGATGCCTGTAATTAACTGGGGAACTAGAGTACATTTACTCACACTTGCATCAGAAAGCACAGTCAGAGATGCTATCTTACTTGAAAAGAAGGGTGCCACTGAGGCCAAGGGAGGCTGAGAGCTCACATGCAACTTGAATTGCTAAACGCAGTTGTGGCAACAAGATCCCAGTGTTGAGATGGGGCTGCTGAAAGTAAGCAGCAGGGTTAGTCATCATTTGTGGTTGAGAAGAGTATGTCTTGTTTGAACTGGGTGCTGAGATCTTGAAAGGGAACCTTCCTTGTAGAGGAATTGGCAAACAAATGCTGCATTTTGCCAGCGTGGTTAGTGGAAAACGAACATTTTATGGGTGTAACAGAAAAGGGTTTACAACCATGTAAATGCTACCACTACACATACAGACTCATGTAAAGGATAATACTATACTGAAGGTATGACGCACAGAATCATTTTGTTTGGAAGAAAGAGCCCTTTAAAGGCATCAAGTCCCACTGTTAACTCAACACTGACAGGTCAGTACTAAACCAGGTCCTTAGCACCACATCTACATGTCTTATGTCTTATTTCTTTCTTGCAAACTATCAGTTCTGCTTTTATTTATCCTTAATTAAGTGTGGGGGGGTTGTGTATGTTTAACAAAAAAGTGCTTCCCAGGAGAAGGCATGAGTGTGGTTCAGAGGGAAAAGCTCTGTTGGGATTGGTTCCAGCATGTGCAAAGATTTCCTGAAGGCCCTGAAGGACGTTGCAAACATTGCCACCATGTGCAAGGGCCTTGTCTGCCCAAATTGCTTCATTGCCTGAAGAACAGAGCAATTTTGTTTTATCTTTTTTTTTTTTTTTTTCCTTCTTTTTAATTTTATTAAAAGCTAGTGTGCCAAAGCTCTCTGCTCAACACTGTTCCTGTCCTGGAGGAAGTAAGATCAAATTAAATCCCATAACACAGATGTTCATAGCATCATTTGATTTGTTACTAGAAATGTTAGCTATCTCAGCTCTACTCTTGCTGCAACTCAAGATAGGAAGGGAGAGCAGCTTTAAATGCCTTGCCATTCCATCTTGTTTGGAGCCTCATGTCACCAATAGCTCAGTGTACAACAGAACAGCTTCAGGACTCTTGCCTGACAAGTCATTAGGGATATTCCTCCAACCACTCAGAATACCTCCATGGCATACATGGCTGGAGAGGTGCTGCATCTCCTGTGCACAGTCCACTCATTTGCACCTGAATCAGTCTCGTCTGAGGTTGCCATACATTTGCTGACTTCCATCAGCTGTACACTTAGGTTTTTTCCCATCACTGGATAATTGTTCAGACTGTCACTGAAAAGCTTTACTACTTACCCTGTCTGCAATAGGTATGGACATCACATGTTGTCTACTTCCTCTTTTGTGCAACTTATCATATATCTGAAGACTGATATCACGTCCACCCTTTGGGCTTTTCCTCTGAAGGCAGAGGACAATTGTTCTCAGCAATTATTTTAATCTCTGTTTATTTCAGGTCACATTTTCTATGCCTGCCCTCATTACTGGCCTCTTTTCAGTTGATTTAAACTCTTCTTGAAGTGAAGTGCCTGGCCAGAGAGCATCACTTGCAGCTATATGGACAAAATGCAGCCACATGCAAAGGTCCAGCTGCACCTTCTGGCCACTCAGGAGAGACTGAAAATCCATCTATCTGGAGCTAGCAGTGAAGTGAATTTTTTATATTATAATATTTATCCTTTAACGCTGACTTCAATCTGTGAGTGTTTGAAGTTCCAGCCCAGTTTTGGCCCCTGGTTCTGCTTTCCAGGAGCTGCTGTGCTGGCTCACAGCACCCTGTATCTGTGGCATCATGTCCACTGATTGTTAGCATGGACCTACCAGCCTTACCTTGTTTATGTTAAATATTTAATGGTGTTATTTTTATACAGTGTGGATATGTAGTAGTAAGTTAATGAATGCATAATACAGTTAATAAATAATTTTTTTCTGTAAATTATTAATCTATTTTCAAGAAGAGATATTGAACACTTTATGTGTGATTTCCTGGGAACAGGGAGGCCTTTGTGTCTCATTTCTCATCGTTTGCATCAGCTCAGCAGTAAAACTTGACCAAAGAATCTTACATTTACTGCTCATTTCTCCACAGCTTCCATATTAAATTACATACAGTAACTAGTATCTCTATATAAATATACTGTCCTTATTACTGCAGATTGCATATTTCTGGTGGGGTCTTTTTGCTTCTTGGTAGTCTGTCTGCTCTTAGGTACTTCTGCATGCTGGCTGTACTGATTGAACTGTAGCTCTGACTCATTTTTAATTCAGCTGGTTCCCTCACAAATTAGGGCATCAAACACAATCTCCCATGTTAGAAAGTCTTTATACATACCAGGCTTTCCCTGGCAGCTGCAGCTGTTCCACACAGTTGTTGGCCATCAGATAAACTGAAGACTGAACAAGGCAACATAGACTTTCTGCTCTTTATCACCTAAACCAAAATCAAGTGGTAGAAGCTTTATTGCTATGATTTGTTTCATCTGTCTTGATCTAGATGTCATGATATCCAGATGTTACTGTAGAGGAATCTTTATTTAAGTTTCATATAACAATCAAATAACTATAGCACGCTATTAAACACTTACAGAGCTGTAAATCCTGTTATTTAGAATCAACCATTAATTATTATGTTCAAATATGACAATAGCCTGTGCCAACCCCTCTGGTCAAAATTATGTTCTGTGATGTTAACTATGCTGCTACTACTAAAACATGAATTTTGTACTCATTACAGGAAAACAAATCAAGGAACCTACCAAACATGGGCTTAGCTTCTGGTGGTGTGCAGGGCCCATGACTCCTCCTGCAGATGCTACCAAGATTGCACCACGCCGTCCAAGAGAGAGGCAAGCTCTGGCCAAGAAAGTATAACTGTTTTTCCTGGCCTAATCCGGCCTCAGGAAGCTGGATGCATGTGACATTAAATAAAACTGTCTCCTTTGACAGAGTGCATCTTGAAATGCCAACTTAATTCTGAATGAAACTGTGCTGTTGCTGGATTACCTGCTGGATTAACAGCAGCTCGGCAATAGCTGTTAGGAATGTGCCTGTGATTTGTGCCTGTTAATCTCACTTCACATCAATTGTCTTATATAATTGTCTAATAGAAGAAAAATTCAACTTCAGGAGTTCTGTGGGGAGACAGGTCACAGGCAGGTCTGTGGAACTCACCTGTTCCCCAGCTGCCTGTGACTTGTGGCTGGCATGTCCAAAAAGCCGGTCTGAGAGCTTCCCTGACAAATCTGCCATCTCTAAGCTTTTTGTTTGATGTTTGTTTGCTTAATGGTAAAACTTAAAAGTTTAAGCTGCAGTTTAAATTCTACAGTTAAGCTCTACTAACATAACCTGAACCTGGATGTATCAGAGTGCTTCTTGCACTGATTAATCTTTAAATCTGATCTGCAGTGGGGTTTTTTTGTTTGGTCAGTTTTGTTGTTGCTGTTTTTGGTTTGGTTTGATTTTTTGGTTTTGTTTGTTTGTTTGTATGTTTGTAATTATTATTCATGGTACGAGATGGGGCACAACAGAGACAGAGCACAAAGCTGTTGTCAATGGAGCACACCTCACTGCAGAGCCATTTTGCTCTGATGTCTCTGGAAAGTGCATTTTCATCCTTCTCACTGGATCATGTGTGATCAGGGCTGGCTCTGGACTGTAGCCAAGGTAGGTGGAAATGGGCTTCAATGGCTGCTCTCAGGTCAGCTCCACCTAAGTCAACAAACCTTTGGTACCTTTACTGCAATATTTACAACCATTGGAAGAAGGGGCATACAGCTCAGGAGGACTACAAGGATGTCATGAGGTTATGCAGGGAGAAAATTAGAAGGGATGAAGCCCGAATAGAACTTAACTTGGATACTGCTGTAAAAGACAAGAAAAAAATTTTCTATAAATACAGTTGCAGCAAAAGGAGGGTTAAGGAGAATCTCTGCCCTTTATTTGGTGCAGGGGGAAACACGATGACTGAGGATGAGAGGAAAAAGCTGAGATACTGAACGCCTTCTTCACCCCAGTCTTTAATAGTAGGACTAATTGTTCTCAGTGTACCCAGCCCCCTGAGCTAGAAGATGGGGACAAGGAGCAGAAGGAAGCCCTCATAATCAAAGGGAAAATAGTTAGAGACCTGCTGCAACATTTAGAAGCACACAAGTCTATGGGACCAGACAGGATCCATCCAAGGATACTGAGGGAGCTGCAGAAGTGCTCACCAAGCCACTTTAATCCTACACCAGTGCTTCTGGCTAACTGGGGAGTTCCCAGCTGACTGAAAGTTAGTAAAAGTGACAGCAGAATCCAGAGAGTTACAGGCCTGTCAGTCTGATGTCGGTGCTGGGAAAGGTTATGGATCAGATCACTTTGAGTGTTATCACATTGCATGTATAGGACCACCAGGTGTTCAGGCCCAGTCAGCATGGATTTATGAAAAGCAAGTCCTTCTTGACTAACTAATTTCCTTCTATGACAAGGTGACTTGCTTACTGGACGAGGGAAAGACTGTGGATGTTGTTTACCTGGACTTCAGTAAACCCTTTGATACTCTTATCCACAGCATGTTCCTGAAGAAACTGGCTGCTCATGGCTTGCATGGGCATAAGCTTTGCTGGGTGAAAAACTGTCTGGGTGATTGGGTCCAGAGAGTGGTGGTGAATGGAGTTAAATCCAGCTGGCATCTGGTCACAAGTGTGTCCCTCAGAGCTCACTATTTGGCTCAGATCTGTTTAATATCTTTATCAATGATCTGCATGAGGGGTTCAAGGCACTCTTGGTAAGTTTACAGATGACACCAAGTTGGGCAGGAATGTTGATCTGCTTGGGAGTAGGGAGGTACTACAGAGGGATCTGGACAGGCTGGATAGATGGGCTGAGCCCAACACTATGAGGTTCACCAAGGCCAAGTGCTGGGCCCTGCACTTGGGTCACAATGGTCCTCTGCAACGCTACAGACCTGGGACAGAGTGGCTGGAAAGTGTCTGGTGGAAAAGAACCTGGAGGGGTTGGTTGACAGCCTGATGAAGGTGAACCAGTGTGTGCCCAGGTGGCCAAGAAGGCCAGCAGCATCCTGGCTTGTGTCAGCACTAGTGTGGCCAGCAGGACTAAGGCAGGGATTGTCCCTCTGTGCTGGGCACTGGTGAGGCTGTATCTTGAGTAGTGTATTCAGTTTTTGTTCCCTCACTGCAAGAAGGACATTGAAGGGCTGGAGTGTGTCCAGAGAAGGGCAACAAAGTCTTGTGAAGAGGGACCTGGAGTTGTTTATCTGGGAGAGAAGGAGGCTCAGGGAGACCTTGCTCTCAACAACTCCCTGACAGGAGGTTGGAGCCAGGTGGGGTCAGTCTCATCTCCCAAGTAACAAAGGATAGGACAAGAGGAAACAGCCTCAAAGTGCAGCAGGGGAGGTTTAGGTTGGCCCTGAGGAAAAATTTCTTCCCTGAAAGGTTTGTCAAGCCCTGACCCAAGATACCCAGGGCAGTGGTGGAATCCCATCTCTGGAAGGGCAGAAAAGATATAGATGTGACACGGTTTAGTGGTGGACTTGTCAGTGCTGGGTTAACGGTTGGACCTGATGATCTTAAAGGTCTTTTCCAATCTAAATGATTCTATGAGTTTATGATTTAGAAGTTTATGATCCTGGAGAGAGCAAGACTAACCTTCTTAGGTGTAATTGGAGCAGTGAATGGGCCAACCGAGCTACTGTTACAGCCTCTTGGTTTGTAACGTGTTCAAAACTTCCCAAGGGAAAAAAAACCAACCTAGATCAGACTTCCATGCCTTCTGACTTACGACATCACCACTGGGATAATGTGATTGCATACAGCCAGAGGAAATTTGTCTGTGGCAGGTTTCTGTAGAAGAGGGCTAAAAGAAAACATAGATCAAGGACTGAACTGGAGAATCATTTAATTATTCACAAGTACTTTAACGTCAAAGTATGTAGAATAGCTAAAGGGCTGTACTAAATTTCTGTTATCATGAAACTACAACCTACATAATTGCAGTAATCCCCCAAACATCTTCATAATTTCACCCTTTATTAAATAGTGATAAATTAACAGAAAAAAATAAGTGTGTCCTTATAGTGGTATTTACACTGTCATATCTGCAGTAAGATCTGAAGCTTTCCCCACCATTCTTTGGTTATGTATGGTGAGTCTTCTCCAGCTATATGTCAGCTCTCAGGTTTTAGGCCAAATGGTGTAGCCATTGAAGTGCTCTTAGTAAATACAAGTAATGGTTGCTAATAACCAACATCTACTCTTACATCTTCTCTTTTTTTTTTTGAATCTTTCTCTCCTTAAGTGCTCTGATAATTCTCATTTGAAAAGGCTTGTGTTAGTATTTACTTCTTTTTCAGGGCTTCTTGTCAGTCCAGTAAAAGCCTGTATTATAATTATTCTTAGCTCAGGTTCTTGGTTCAAAACTACACTAATCTTCCCACACTGCAGGGTGGCAGCTACAAAGGACACAATGGAGTAAGTCAGTGGCTATTGTCTCTTTTTTCAGAGCTGACTCATGCACCCTTATGACAAGACAGTGTAGATTCATTGTGTTATTGTATTCACATGAACCAGGGAAAGCCAAAGGCAGTTGCAGCACAGTGAAGTCCTTGGGGAAAAATATAGGTCATACAGGGGATGAGATGTATAAAAGTCTTATAACAGATACCTTGCAAACATGATGCAGAATCTTTTTAGAGTATTTTAAACATTTCTATAGATCTGCACTGTTCTTGGACCATATCTGTTGAGCTTACAGTCAATCTAATTAAACTGAATGAAAAGCGAAAGCCATAAAAAGGCATTTTATGTCACTTTAAGATGTCTTCCCCACCTTTCCCCTTTCTTTTTCTTTTTTTTCTTTCTTTTTTTTTTTTTTCGATCATATAGATAATAGAAAAGTCCTCTCATCTAACAAATGTATGCTTGCACAGTCTGAAGTGGCTGGGTTACGCAGCTGAGCCTTGCTTAGCCTTTTCAGCAGCCTATGAGCCTTGGGCATTCAGTTCACATGGCCAATACCTGTCCATGCTTAATGCTATGGCCAACTTCTAGGCTCTCTTCTTTGTATCACTTCTTGGTTATTTATGTATTGCCAAACACAGCTTGGAGCCCACCAGGCAGACTTTATCACTGGCTCAGATTACCCAAGAGCATTGCTGCATCTTCACTTTAAAAACCAAAACTTAGTCCTTGGCATCAGTATGGACATGCCCCAGTTGTGCCAGGCTCTGTAGCACGACCTAGCACAGTCTGGTTTGGACTTCGGGAGCTTTCCAAAGCAGAGGTCAAGGTACCTTGTCCTCAGTACTCACTCTCATTGTGAAATTTGTGACCTGAGTGCAGTAAGTATTTCAGCAAATATCTTCAGAATGGATTTTGAGAAGTGTATTGGAAGCCTGATCTTGCAGAGGTTAAGGCAGACATCCAACTACCTCAGTAATTTCCAGATTTTGGGAGACTATTCATAGCAGAAAAATGATGCTCATACCTTAAACATTTGCAAAGTTTTGTTGCTAATTCAAATATTTAATTTTAATGACCTATCTTGGCTCCCAGTTAAATGTTAACACATAGTGCAGTACCTAATGCAGCAATATATGTATAAAATTGATTTAATCTAATGTGGCAAAATTCCTGAACTTCTTTTCCCTCATCTAGAAATTGTTATATAATGGCCAGTAATGGGGGGTAAGGGAGGAAGAGGTGAAGTGTATTTATGTTTGTCATTGCCCATCCATTTAGTAAACACTATGCTCCTGTTGCCTCAGATTATCACACGTAGGGCACCCCTCATAATATAAAAAACCACACTGGCAGAAATTATCTGCCCAGTTAGGAGGGGAAAAACAAAAGTAAAATTAAATGGCACATATTGCTTTCTATCTATCTGCATTCTATCTGGCACGCTTTGCATTCTATCTTGCTACATTTGTCATTCAGAGAAAATGACCATACAGCAAAACTTGGACAGACTGGAGAGCTGGGCAGGGCAGAACCTAAGGAGGTTTAACAAGGATAAGTGCAGAATCCTGCATCTGGGAAAGAATAATAAAGTACCGATTGGGAGGTGATCTGCTGGAGAGCAGCCCTGTGGGGAAGGACTTAGGAGTCCTGGTGGACAACAAGTTCTCCATGGGACAGCAATGTGCCCTTGTGGCCAGGAAGGCAAATGGTATCCTAGGGTGGATAAAGAAGAGTGTGTCCAGCAGATCGAGGGAGGTTCTCCTCCCCCTCTACTCTGCACCAGTGAGACCTCACCGAGAGTATTGCATCCGGTTCTGAGCTCCCCAGTTCAAGAGAGACAGGGATCTGCTCGAGAGAGTCCAACGGAGGCTACAAGGCTCTTTAGCCTGGAGAAGAGAAGACTGAGAGGGGATTTGATAAATGTTTATAAATATCTGAGGGCTGAGTGTCAGGAAGAAAGGGACAGCCTCTTCTCACTCATGCCCTGTGACAGGACAAGGGGGAATGGATGTAAACTGGAGCACAAGAGGTTCCACCTTAACATGAGGAGGAGCTTCTTTACTGTAAGGTCACAGAGCACTGGAACAGGCTCCCCAGATTGGTTGTGCAGTCTCCTTCTCTGGAGATTTTCTATACCTGCCTGGATGCGTTTCTTTGTGACCTGTGCTAGATTGTATGATCCTGCTCTGGCAGGGGGGCTGGACTCGAAGATCTCCAAGGTCCCTTCCAACCCCTGACATCCTGTGGAAATAAAAACAGCTCAGAAAACAGGGTCATGTTGCACTGGGTATTAGACTGGAGATATGAATAATTATTTAATTGATAATTTTTCCTTTGTTGTAGATTTTAACTATTAAGATTACACATTCCTAAGCCAATCTGCTTGAGTCTTTCAGATCTTTGATTAGTTCAAGGAAGAAATGCAATGAAAAGTATTAAGAAGTGTTAAGAAACAGTGTCAAATTGTGAGAACAAAGGGAAAAATAAGGAGGCTCACTAAAACCAGACATGGAAATACATTCGTGAAAGGAGCTGGAATGCCTGAAAGCATTTAGGCACTATGTTATATATAGGTCATGTTTAGCTTTCTGTGGGAGGACTTTATCTGTCCATCTGTTTGTATCAGCTGTAAAGTAGCAGCATAAAAGTTGAGAAACAAATTACAAGTGAATTGGTGCTGAGAAACAATCATCATGAAGCTGCTAAATGACTGGCTTCCTTCCTTGTCTTATACTGAAATGATCTTTCATACAGAAGGAAAGGCATATTACTTTCCTACATACTTTCCTTGGGCTTATATGTCACTCACATAGCATAACCCTGCAGTATAAAGGCTGATGGATTCTTTCTGGTTTGAGCACATGCTGGCTTTTCATACAACTATGTATTTTTTTGCACATGAAGTGATGACTTTCCTTGAGCATTTCCATTTGGCAGCTACCAGCATCATTTCCTTCCTGATGGTCCTTCTCCTGGTTTAAAGGCAAGGTCAGGGCATGAAGGTGAACAGATGGTAACACTGAAGAGAGCTGGAAATCTTGGAGCCAAGTTGTCTTCTCAGTTCACGCCTTCTCTTTCAGTAGCCAGCTGCCTCAGGCTCCCCCACATCTGGTATATTTTATCTCAGTAAAGCTTAGAAAGGAAACTGGCATTACTTGGAGACTAAGAAAAAATTACTCAATTAAAAGTGCTTCAAAAAACTAGGGATGTTTTAAACAGAGGAGTATAAAAAGAAGCTGGAAGGCAAAAGCCAGGCTTGAGAATCAGATTATAGAGTAGTAGAAAAGAATGCAGCTGCAGGGTAGTGTAAGCCAGGAGCAGATATGGACCAAAAGAAACATTCACTGAGGTTGTACTTATGCTTCTTTTCCAGAAACTCTTCAAATGTAAGCTACTCTGACTGTGGGCAACCTTCATTATGTGACATGTATCATGTCACAAGAGAAGTGCAGGTCTGGTCATACGATGGGAGAGTGACTTGCAGGTTGGCTTCATCCTTGAAGGCTACTTATATACCCTGCAGCCCAGGCATATATCACTGGAAAGCATTTGTGCTATGTTTCCAAATTGTCTCTGTCAGACCCTGGCTGTCCAGGATCTACAAATGTAGGAAGATGCTTGAAACTGTCAGGAAGCTCACAGAATGCAGACGTCCAAAACCATGTGAATTATGTGTCAGTAGTTAACTATAAGCACTGTGAAATTCTGCTCCATCTAGATGTTGCCAGCCATATCTTTCATCCTGCCTTTGCCAAAGGTCTTGCAATCGTACCAGACCCAGTGTGAGACCTGCAAGCTGAGCAGTGCACAGAAATTAGAGATGAGAAGGCTTGGGAGCTACAGAAGAATTTAAATCAACTAGGGGAGTGGGCAATAAGAAAGCAAACACACTAAAACCATAAAAGAGGTGAAAATAGCATGAAATGGTTGCCCATTAAATTAAGGAGGCAATTGCTAGAGACAGTAAAAGAGGCAAGATTGGACTGTTGTTTTCAGCATGACCAAATCAAGTAGTGTGGTCTGCCCCTGAAGTTGGTAATGGATCACTTGAAAGCTTTATAGAAAGGTACCTGTGAATTCAGCAGAATAGATGTTAATCTTTGGGTACCTATACTATTTAATAAGAAATGTAACCAGCTCTACAAAAGGATTAAGGGCATATATACCAGAGAGCAGCCACCTGCCTGAACAGCAGCTGCCAGAGAGGCATACGCACAACAACACGGGGGCCTGAAACGCCCAGCCTCAAGAAACCCATCAAAAGGCTATATCCAGTCTCTATATGTCTACCTAAGTCTGAACAAGGGAGGAAAAAAACCACTCTAGTCTATCCAGTATGGCCAAATTGCAAATGCCAATATGCTGACAGCCAGAGGTGACAATGAGGTTACATACAAGCTTAAGCTTGGCTACTGACTGTTCTGCTAGAGGCAGGAAGAATCGGTTCAAAATGGAAAACAGTGTTCCAGAAATAGATAAAATAGATTCAAAATATCTTAATTTTTTTCCTAATTGTTTTGTGGATGTGAGACCTTACCCAACCAGGACATATGGCCTGCAATTGGGCATGAAACAGTACAGGCTTGGGGCAGAGTGGCTGGAAAGCTGCTCAGCAGAAAGGGACCTGTAGTTGTTGGTCGACAGCCAGCTGAACATGAGCCAGCAGTGTGCACAGGTAGCCAAGATGGTCAATGACATCCTGGCCTGCATCAGGATCAGTGTGTCCAGCACGACTAGAGAAGTGATTGTTCCACTGTTCTCTGCACTGGTGAGGCTGCAGCTTGAGTACTGGGTTCAGTTTTGGGCGCAGCAGTATAAGAAAGACTTTGAGGTGCTGGAGCGAGTTCAGAGAAGGGTGACGAAGATGGTCTTTGAGAATAAGTCTTATGAGGAGCAACTGAGGAAGCTGGGATTGATTAGTCTGAAGAAAAGGAGGCTTGAGGAGAGATCTTATTGCTCTCTACAACTGCCTGAAAAGATGTTGTAGAGAGGTGGGGGTCGGTCTCTTCTCACAAGACAAGAGGAAATGGTATCAAGTTGTGCCAGTGGAAGTTTAGGTTGGACATAAGGAAAAACTTCCATAGTGAAAGGGTTATCAAAGACTGGGACAGACTGCCAAGGAGGGTGGTTGAATTGCCATCCCTGGATGTATTTAAAAGCCGTGTAGATACAATGCTCAATGATATGGTGGAGTCATGGCCCTGGTAGAGTTAGCAAATAGTTGGACTTGATGATCTTAAAGGTCTTTTCCAACCATAGTGTTTCTGTGATTTTTGTGACACAATCAAAATGTTAGCCCGAGGTATGGAAGACATACAGATTTATTTCACCTGTATATAGATATTTATAAGGCTTCTACTATTTATTTTTGCCACATTATTAGGTTAACAACTGAACTTTTCTCCTGTTGTGGGCAAAAAGCAAAGCAGACTAAAAGTCTGAGAAATACTGGGTGCTCTCCTCATGGGGACCATCTCTCACATTTCTGTGTACATAATGAAATGAATGGGAACATATCTAAGAACTTAAGTCCTGCAGAGCATTCCTGGGCAGATACAAAGGATTAATGTGAAGACTGATGTGTTCAAACTCCCTCCTGCAAGAAGCACATGGCAGAAAACCAGTCCATGGGTCTAGGACACAGAACATTATAGTAAGTAAAGTTTGGTTTGATTTTTTTTTTTATTTCTCAAAGGAAATCATTGATCAAGGGAGATGGCAGAGCTTTCTATAGTCTTTAACAGCTCTAAGTGCCACTAAAAATGACAACTGTGTTTGAAAAATTAAATCTTTGGAAGTTTGGACCCATATTTTTAATTGAAATTACATAGAAAAGATAACATTTGTTTCTTTCATCCTAATATAAAAGTATAGCTTAGTGAACACTTGTTCCAGTAAATAGTTGATCTCTGATAGAAGGTATCATGAGTTAACTGAGGCTGATTTTCTTAAGCTTCTTTAGATGTCATGTGCCTGACATCTTTTATATTATGGTAAGGCAATTTTGATCCCTTGTATTCTATCTCAGCGACATGTGGTCAAGAGCTGAGGCAATAGCTTCCATTTCCCAGTGTTGTGAGAACAGCAGTGGATTGCTGATATGCTGTAAGGAATGCAGCCTTGTACACCACCTGTTTTATAGGTTTTTATGGTACTTATTTTGCAGCACACTTCCTGCTGCTTTGATCTCAGTATGTGCAATAGAAAGGGGAGTTAATCTATTTTGTACAGAGGACACTGGCTTTTTAGCCACTCCAAATCAAAGGTGTCTGTTATCAGACTGAAGACATAGGTCCTCATATAAGTTAAAGAACATTTACTGGAAATACCAGAATTGCACCAGTAAGCTGGAATTGGTGAGGCCTGAAAAGCACCCTGACAGGCAGGTTTGTGTTTAATAGCCAAGCTAGAAGATATAGATGCTGCAGATAAATTTAAGCACAGCACATTTAGTCCTTCTCTGTTCTTGAATCTCCTTGATGTCATCCATAAATTTTCTGTTCATGGTGTCACAGACCAGCTAAGGCTGGATGATCTGGAGATCCTTTGGTCTATCCCCTTGCTCAAAGGAGGATCAGAGAAAGCAGGTTGCTCAGGATTGTGTCATCTTGGGTCTGAATATCTTGAAAAATGGAGTAGTCTGTAACCTCAATGGGCAACCTATTCCACTGCTTGACCAACCTCACAGTGAAATTCTTTTTTCTTTTGTTTAAGGGGAACTTACTGTCCTTCAGTTCATGCCCATTGTTTCTCATCCTTCCATCAGACACCATTGAGAAGACTGTCTCTGTCTTTAGTCCATCCCATCAGATATTTGTACACATTAATGAGATCGCCCTGAGCCTTCTCTTCTCTGGACCTCTTCTCATACGAGAGATACTCCTGTCCCTTAATCATCATATTGGCCCTTTGCTAGACTTGCTCCAGTATGTCCATGTCTCTCTACTACCAGGGAAGCCCAGAACTGGAACCTGCACACCATGTGTGTCTCTCCAGTGCTGAGTAGAAAGAGAGGGATCACCTCCCTTGACCTGATGTCAATACTCCTCTGAATGTAGCGCCAGGATGCCATGGGCCATTTTTGCTCCAAGGGCACATTGCTGGCTCCTGGTCAATTTCTTCACCAGGACCCCCAGGTCCTTTTCTGCAAAGCTGCTTTCCAGCTGCTTGGGGTCCTTGGTCTGTACAAAGTTCTCCTTTGTCAAGAATTTAGAGGGGAGGGACCCCATGGCCTCTTCCCCATGACAGTGTGTGATCACTGCACTGAGCACAGGGTATTGGTTTTTCTTTTGTCAAGAAGTCAGGAGCAGTGGAGCTCTGAATAGCAATGTTCAGGCTTACATTTCTTTATTAACATGAATACAATCAGTTGTATTTACCATTGTCCTCCAGTTTACTCTTCTCAGTGACTGCTTTGACAACTTCTGATTCTGTTTCTGGACTCTGTCCTTTTGTCTTTCCTTCTTCTATTCTAGCACCGTGGACATTTGCAGAAAGAGGACTCTATTCCCTTTGTCTCTAGACCCAAGCTGCACTTTTCTGCAGGAGAAAGGCTGGGATATACCAGCTGGAATCATGAGTTATGTCAACTATTGTGGTTTGGTTGCCAAGATGAACAGATAAGTACAGCCTGGGTGAAGGGTAATGAATAGTATATTCAACCAACAATTGGCCTGTTTCTAGCTGGCCTGTGTTTCTCCTCGTCAGATGAGAAGAAACAGTAGGAGTGCAATATAGCGACTCCAGGGAACAGATTAGCAGAACGGGATTATGGGATGTTGTGCCTTAAGTGATTTGTAACTCCATTAAGACTTCACATGGACCAACCAAGGAAACCAGTTCAACAGGAATTTTGATTTTACTGCAACCCATATTTCTGTCCCTTTTTGTAAACTTCACGATTCAAAGGATTGAAGGAAGCCTTGTTGGCAAATTCCACAGCAGTAGATCGAGGGAAGGCATCAGTAAAGCAGAGCAAGCTCAACAGAGGCCCCCAAATGAGGTCCACTTAGGGGATGTTACAAATAGCTGGTGTTAATTTACTTTTGATACCTGGCATGATCCCATTTGTGGTGTGCTGTTTGTGTACAAGCAGTAGAGAAACAAGCCTCTCATTTCAAGTGAGACCACCATAAATATAAACACTTATGAGGCAAGGGCTCTCTGCAGAAGGACTTCTCAGAAAGCCTGCTAGGAATTTACTGACTCACCTTGCAATGTGTTACAGTCTGTTTAATTAAGTCATTAGCTACAAGTAATAAATAAATAAAATTGGGATGGTGGGGGCAAAGAAACATGTAGATTCACAGTCTGATTCCAAAGGTAACAGTGGGCTTGCACATACAGTTAATTTATAATAAGGGCTGTAGCACAAATTATCCAGGAAATTAAAACTTCACTATTTGTGTATAATCATTCTGTAAAGATCAGGTAGTCATAAAAATATTGTGTAATCAGACATATCATTGGCCAGACTGACCTTGGGAGCTGCACTCTTTTACAGGTGCAGGGTATAAATTCTGATATTCTGCTTCATTGGCATCTCTTGACAAGATGGGTACCACCAAGAACTTACTATGGTTATTCCTCTTAAATACAACATTCCTGGAGGCCACCTCAGATAAACCACTTAACATCTTTAAAGAGCATTCTTTAAAAAAAGGTAGGAAAAAGGGAATGTTGTACTCTACACTGGTTCCATACATGTAACTCACATGCTGGTATAATCAACTTTGTGAAAGATTAGCTGTAAGACAGGCTGAAATTAGATGTCTTATTAAAAATATGAACCGCTCAATATCATGATTAACTATTATTCATGCTGAAGTAAATTTAATGCAAAGAAATTAATATTGCTCTAACTGTTTTGTGGTTGTGACGTGTAGCATAGTTGAAACCATGAAAAAAAAACTACCTAGAAAATGCTATTGAAAAATTGTATTCCTATAATTCTGTGGTTTTCAGTATGGAATTAAGAGGGAATATAGTTTCTTTGGCTGCAATGCATATTTGCTTTACAAGACTGAAAATTCAACCTTGCTGTTGCTCTGAATATGTATTTAACTTTGTATAATTGAATGGAAGCTCAAGAGTATGAGAGAGTTGCAATTCTGTGCAGTATCAGCACGTCCCAAAGGTGTGTGCTTTGCTCACGGTTGTGCCCTTGAGATTTTCTTGGACATGGAATAAAATCCTGGAGACTGTAACAATCCAGTCTACACATTTACACATGCAAATCAGGACAGTGTTAAGGTTTTTCTCAGAAACCAATCTTTAGTATTGCTGAGGAGTTTCTGAATAACTATCAACATTTTTCAGGGATGAATTATTGGATAGGGAATGAATTACTGGACCAGGGAAGTTGCGGAGTCTCCTTCTCTGGAGACATTCAAAACCCACCTGGATGCATTGCTGTGTGACCTGATCTAGGTCACGGGGGTTGGACTAGGTGATCTTTTGAGGACTCTTCCAACAGCTAACATTCTGTGCTTCTGATATGCTATCCCCAGAAAATGCTTCTTGAGCTGTGGCATCGATGCTTCCTCCCGAAAATATATGTATTTATATATATTTTCTCAGAACCAAATAAGTTATTCTCACATTTATGCACATTTACAAAAGCTAAAAGGCTGGGATTTACTCTCCTGCATGGTGGTGCAGAGCCATGGAAAGACACAGCCTAATTAAGGTGAGGGTGGCAGTTCTGGTGGCCTGAAACTAATGGAGTGTTGACAATACCCCGGCTGGAGAAGGTAACTGTTTCCCAGAGGGTTTTCCCATGTTATCCCTATCACTTCCTTTCCAAGAAGCCACCTGGAACCTGGTAAATGGAGTCATTCACAACACCAAAATTACATTTTCTTCCTTCTCAGTTACAACTACCTCAAGACTGTCCAAAACCGTCTTCCCAACCACAAGTAGCTACACAGGAGCTGCTCCTACAGGTAGGTCTGAACTTACCAAGCTTTTCCCATGGTTTCCCAGTCTCCTCCTTTTCTCAGGATCCTCCTGGAGCCTGGTGAACGTTTCCACCCACAAGACCCTTACTGCCTTCGTTCTCTTTCTTCCCTACAGG
>JANIJG010020464.1:58398-78526 GCA_024611175.1 Megaceryle torquata
GCCACAGTGAAGATGCTGGTGTTGTGTGCTCAGGTACCATTGCTTGTCCTTCCTAAATACCAGGGCACTTTCCAAACGTGGCCCTGGTTGGCTGCAATTCGGTCGGAGTTGGAGAAGTGTCCAGAGATTGTGGGTTGGTTTGCATCCACCCTACAAGACATGCCTGTGGAGACCCCCAAACTCTCCATCAGCCACATGACGGTGGGACAACCCACTTCGGCAGCCCTAGGAGAAAAACTGGCAAGGCTCCTTCATTCACCAGGTCCTCAATGCCTTCTTTCTGTTCTACACCTACAGGTAGCACAAGCCCGTTCACAACCAGCTCACCGAAACTTACTACACCAAGTGGGTCCAAATTTCTCTTGTTTTATTTCTGGTCACTACTTTTCACAATAGCAGGTAGTGGCTCATGGGGTGGGATCTGGTCTTCTGCATGGCAGTGCAGAGCCAGGGCAACTGACGGCCTAATTAAGGAGAGGGTGGCAATCCTGGTGGCCCGAGACTCGTAGAGCATTGGCATTGCCCCAGCCAGGGAAGGTGTCTCCGTGCCAGAGGGTTTTCCCATGGTTTCCCAGTCTCCTCCTTTTCCCAGGATCCTCCTGGAGCCTGGTGAACGTTTCCACCCACAAGACCCTTACTGCCTTCGTTCTCTTTCTTCCCTACAGGTGACTCAATAGTGATGACAACGGAGTCCACGGTAGCCGTTCCTTCAGGTGGGTCTGAATTTCTCGTGGTTTTTCTGGCCTCTGCTTTCCATGGGCCCAGTTAGTGGCTCACAGGATGAGGTGGCCAATGCCCCCTGAGAGAAGGTGCCTGCGCGCTAGAGGGTTTCCCACATTTTCCCTGTCTCTTCCTCTTCCAAGATGCCTCCCTGGCCCTGGTGAACGGCAGGAACCGGTGTGAAGGCCGTGTAGAGATTTACTACAACCGCGCCTGGGGCACCGTCTGTGATGACAGCTGGGACGTGAACGATGCCCAGGTCGTGTGCAGGCAGCTGGGATGTGGCTCTGCTCTTTCTGCACCGTCAAACGCCTACTTTGGCCAAGGCACTGGCAACATCTACCTGGACGATGTGCACTGCACCGGGAACGAGTCCTCCCTCTTCCAGTGCCGGCACCGTGGCTGGGGCGTCCACAACTGTGGCCACAGTGAAGATGCTGGTGTTGTGTGCTCAGGTACCATTGCTTGTCCTTCCTAAATACCAGGGCACTTTCCAAACTTGGCCCCTTGTCAAAAGTGTTCAAAGACTCTTTTTTTTGTTGCTCCCTCTATGGAAGATCACCCTTTGCAGAGCCCCAGACTCTCCATCACCCAGATGATAGGGTGGCTTCAATATCCCTAGTGCTGGGAGATGACATCTCCATGCTACTTCATTCACCAGGTCCTCAATGTCTTCTTTCTCTTCCTTACTTATAGGTGCAGGATTCACCACCATTCCCCCTCTACCATTAACTACTCCAGGTAGTTATTAATCTCTATTTATTCATTTCTGCTTTATTTATCTCTCCAATTCATTATTTTGGAGGTATATTAGTTAGTAATACATAGTTTGGAATTATATCTTTTGCTTATTTTAATAATTTTCATAACAAAATCATTACTGATATTTTGAAAATTCTACATATTTTTCTCCTATCTGTGTCTGATTCTTTTTCAGCTCATTTCAGGCTGTGTCAATATAATGGGAAATCTTCTTTTCCTAGTTCTCTATTTTTTATGGTATTTGGGCCAGCACCTCTTGGTCATACACCTGTATGCCCTAAGCCTACCAAACGTAATATTTTGAGATTGTTTTCTGAAGAGACCATCATACTTGTAGCCTGACTGAGAAGAGAATAACCGTTAAGTAACTCTGGAGATTTAACCTTCTTTTTCTATTATTTTAATACATGAAATGTATTTTCTTTTGATGATAAGAATATCTAAATGAATCACGTATCGTTCTTTTTTTTTACAGCTAGAGAATATATTTGTGGTGGTTTACTTTATAATTCATCTGGAACACTTCAGAGTCCTTCTTATCCTTTGAATTATCCAGATAATGCAGATTGTTTGTGGGAAATACAAGTAACAAATAATTTCCGTGTTACTCTCACTTTTGGAAGTATTCAGTAAGTAAACCACTTCCTGCTTGTGCAATAAGTGGGTCCCAAAACTCATGTACAACCACAGTTCCCAAGCACATTTCCCATGCTTATAATTGAATTATAAATATTACATGGGAACTGTGTGAATGGAGTATCTGAGTTTATCATTCACTCAGCACTTAAAACCTGAAGTTTACCAAATGGTCTTCATTATATATTCATGTTTCTTCCTCAGGCTGCAAGGTGGGTGCCAGAATGACTATATTGACATCTATGATGGGCCACCCAATACTTCTCCGCTGCTTGGAAGAATTTGTTCTGGTTCTGATCACACATACACATCATCCTCAAACCTTATGACTGTCAGATTTCACAGTGACTCCAGATATTCTAGTAGAGGATTTCATGCTGAGTACCAGTCCTTTCCAGCAGACCAGAGCACCAGTAAGTTTCCATGATATTTATATAATATGTTCTTTGCTCAGAAGATTTTATACCCTGACTTTATTTGCTAAATATGTATTAGTTAATGTTGTTTGAAGAAATTCCACATAGATGACTTTCCTACTTGAATTTAGTAACTAATTATTGACTGATCACTTTCAGACAATAATTTTCCATTTAAAAAAAATCAGCTATCAAATTAATTGCCTTTAGAGGTTTTCTACAATGGCCAGTCTAGATTTGTGTTTTTTCTTATCAAAGCATTATATGTATATATTTTTTTTGAAGCTTCCTACTCCAAGTATTCAAAGCAGAACTATTGCCCACTCTAGTTCAGGTCCATTATGAATTTGTCTAGCTGATTCTATAGAAACATTCAGAAGATTAAATCTTCATAGCCACTTCTCTGGGTGACATGTTCCAGTACTGTCCTTCAGTCCCACTGGGAAAGTTTATCTAATCTGTACTCACAACCACCCCAGGCACGAACAATGGCCATCACACTTGGCTCTGTTGTCTTTCTAACTGTCTTTCAAGAGGCTGTGTGTTGCCAGCAGGTCCCTGTCATCAGATATCTCTCTCCGCCAAAGGCCAAACTCTCCCTGGGATCGTTGCTCTCCATGTCATGGACTCAGTGAACCAACATAGAGCTGTTCTATGCCTTCCACAATAGCTTTTGAATTCTTATTCAGGATAAACTTCATTTTCATAACATTTTTGTGTGAGTGCTGATAGAGGCTCTAAATTTCATCAAAAGCCTCTTTTAAGCTACATATTTTTGTCAGGAGAGGCACCGAAGGTCAGATGAAGTTTGTGAGAGACTACTGCTTATTTATATATAAGTCTAATATATAAAAATAAGTGTTTTGGCTTAAGAATTCTCTCCCCTAAATGTTGAAGTGTAGCATGCAAGCATTACAAAGTGTCTGAAAATCCTAATAATCCATCTTTTTTTCCCTAGCTCTTGTGTGTTTGTCAACTTACATGCGTGCAGCTGTAGACAGGCACTATCTCCAGTTACAGGGCTACTCAGCGTGGAACATCCGCTTGTCTGACTCGTACTGTAAACCAACCATCACATCAACTGAAGTTATATTCAACATTCCGTACAACAGATGTGGTACACGTAGACAGGTTGGTGTCAATATAACTTGGAGAGCTCACCAAGTCTAGGCATGGAAATTTAACAGGCCTTCAGAAACTTGTAATGAATCAGAAAGGGCCTTGTAGACCACAGGTATTCAAAACACAGAAAAGAAGAGTGTGTTTCTGGAGGCTAAGGTTTGTTAAACATTCCTTCTAATCCTTTCCAGGGTTTAGGTAATCCCTGTATCTCTTTCAGAGTGATGCTCTAGAGAACAAAGTATTGTTAAGTGAACAATCCCTTCCAGGATGCTCAGGGTTTTGAGTATGACATGTTCTTTCTGACTAATACTAGGACCTGCCACATACAGAAGTTCATTGTACACACTGAACATGACTACATGCCATTATTTTGTACTCATCTAATGTGTCAAAATAGGGCAACAGTGAAACGATCACCTACTCCAATGTGATAAAAGTGCCTGCTTCTGGTTATATCACCAAGAGGAAAAAGGACCTTCACTTGCACATCAACTGCAAAATGCTACAGAACACCTGGGTACAAGTAATGTACACTGCTGATGACATCACTAATGTCAATGAAACCCAGTATGGCAGATATAACGTGAATTTGACATTCTACAATTCCTCATCTTTCCTGTGGCCAGTGCACAAATTTCCATACTATGTTGACCTGAATCAGAATTTGTTCCTTCAAGCTTCTCTTCACAGCTCTGACACAAATCTGCTGGTGTTTGTGGACACGTGCATGGCATCACCTGACCCTACCAATTTTACAACACAGACCTATGAATTGATCAGAAGTGGGTAAGAACTTTCTAAAGAATTTCTTAGAAAGTACCTATATACATAGTTCTGAAAGAGCTCAGTTCATGAAAGAGGTAATTTATGGACCGTGAATGTTGGTTGCAATTCCCAATACAAATATACTTCTAAGAAAGACTTTTTAGCAAAGCCTAAATAAAATATAATAGGACAAAGAAATGCCATTCAGCACTTGCAAACAGTGAGATTTCACTCAAGGAGGTAGTGCAGAAGCTGAGATCTGAATTTGTTTCTGAAATAAGGCGAATGAAATGTAAAGATGTCAGTGGCTTTACATCTTCATATGTCAGAGTTAAGAGTTTTGCAGCATCATAACTAGAATGCAAGCCATTCTGTTCAAAAAGAAGATAAATTCCTTAGCCTTTTCTTACTATTCTAAAAGCCTACATTTTGCTGAATTTGTTAGAAAATGTGCCTTTTGATTTGAAATGGAAAAGTTGTGGGCTCTTGCTAAGAACCCAAAACCAACAGGGAGTTGGAAGTGTACCAGCGTGGCTCTTAGTCTCCCTTTTTGTTCCAGCTATGAAAGGCTCACAATGGTTTATCTCCCTTCTGTGCTTGGTAGGATTTTAATTTCTCTGCCTCCTGGGAGGGCGTTCACGTCAGTAACCTCAGCAGTGTAGTAACCAGCTGCTAAGATGGAAGTCAAATCAGGCGTGTGACAGGCTAATGAAGTGACGCAGTGCCTCCTGCCTGCGGGGTGAATGTCCTCCCTCTTACACTTTATATGAACCCTAGGAAGATTTTTTTTTTCCTCTTGTTGGGATTTCTTTATATTTTGTCTATAAAAATACATATTCATTTAGTAGGGGACAGAAGGACTGTCTACCTTTGTGAGCAGGACACTCACCAGGTAGATCGAGCAAATAGATTCTGATCATTTCCGGTTAATTTTTACTCATGTGACATGGAACTGTGACAAATATAAAAATATTTACTGAATCTAAAATCAATAATATCAGTCCATAAAGATCAGGTGTGTTGGGAAATCACTGCAGTATAAAATAAATTAAGAATGAAAGGACTTAAAATCCTTGATGTATTTATTAGGGAAATGAGCCCAAATATAACTGATGATAACTCTGAAATATTTTAGGGTAACAGTTGTGGGTGAATTGTTGTGATCTTTTTTTTATGGTGGCTAAATCAAACCAGCATGACTAGAATCTAAGCCAGGTAACTTCTAAGGCCAGTAACTGTCAGGAAGTGAAACCCATTGACAGGAAAGTTAATCTAGCAGCTTGCTCTGTGAAATATCTGGAGATCTCTATCAGATGTCAAGATTCCTCAAGCAAGGTACTCTACAAACACTGAAGGACAAAAGAGCATATTTATTTCCCCCAAAATATATGTATTAGAATTAGTTTTGTCCTTCCAGAGTAGAAAGGGGCCCTTTCTGCAACAAGCTGCAGGGCCTTCATTGCAAACAGATAATCTGTTCACCTAAAACACAGAAACCAGCAGAACCACCACTTATTTTTCAGCTATTCATGTTTACATAAATTTTGTGCAGCTGTGAAATTTCTGTCCTGTGTATGTTATTGTGGTAGAAATCACTGCCACTCTTACTTATTGCTTCTCTTTTTGCAAAATACAAACTTTTTTTTTTTTTAATCCTCTCGAGTTCTCTTGTACTCTTACCTTCTGGGTTTTTTACACTGAGGGTGGTGAAACACTGTCCCAGGTTGCCCAGAGAGGTGGGAGATGCCTCATCCCTGGAACCATTTCGAGTGAGGTTGGACAGGCCTCTGAGAAACCTACTCTAGTTGCAGATGTCCCTGTTCCCTGCAGGGGGTTGGACCAGATGACCCTGAATGGTTCCTTCCAACCCAAACCATTTTATAATTCCATTCTATGATTCTATACTTGAACTTGAAACATACTACACAGAGATATTCTAATAGTGGTTTTATTCTCAATAGCTAATGTGTTCATTTTATATGTTTTCAGGTGTGTTAAGGATCCTACCTACACATCTTACTATTCACCACACAGCACTGTTGCTCGGTTTGCATTTAATGTTTTCTCATTTGTTAATCGATACCCATCCGTCTACCTGCGGTGTGAGCTGGTGGTGTGCAGGTACAATGACTACTCTTCCCACTGCCATCAAGGCTGTGTGAGAAGGTCCAAGAGAGATACAAATTCTGACAAGGACAAAATGACTGTTGTTATTGGACCTGTCCAGCTTCGGGAAGCTCATGCTGAGAACAGGAACCATTAGTAAGTTTAAATAATTCAGATAACATAAGACTGCATAGTACTGTATGTTTGTGTGTCAATTCAGACATGAAATCCAGCTCTGAAATAGACCTTTGATGGTTTATTCACAACTCTGCTATAATTCTTCTGTGGAATTAATTTTTTTTTTTATATATATAATTTTTTTTTATAAGGTTTACAAACTATTTCCATTCTATCATAGTTCAGGTTCGTTATCTGTTCTGCACATATCAAGCATAAGTGTAGTGATGAGGGACATGGTTTAGTGGTGATCTGGCAGTGCTGGGTTAACATTTGGACTTGATGAACTTGAAGGTTTCTTCCAATCTAAACAATTGTGTGATTCTAAAAATGGCAATTGAGTCAGTTCTGTGGGAAGATGGTTGAGATGTAACTCCCCTCCCTGAAGGATTTATATAAATTTTTCAAAGCTATCTGTGCCTGATCGGCATGTCTCTTATTTATTGGAACCAATCTGTAGGTCCCCTTGGAAATGTTGTTTCCCAGTGTGCTCTGCTCAGTCATTGCTCTTTCCACTCTCAGAAAACAGCACTTTTTGATATTAGAATGTAAGCATTACAAACTCTTAGTTGCTCTTTAATTTCTTGACATAATCTTTATTTGTTTTACATGACCAGAATTATTTGTAAAACAATGTGCAATAAAACAAGTTGATTTCTGATCAAATCCAGATTGCAATATTTTAATTCAAGTTTTATTTGTCTAATTCCATTTGAGATTAACTAGCTTAGGAAAACAAATGTAAGCCTCTCTCTTTCTTTTTTATGCACAGGGCTGGCTTCTGACATTGTGGTGAAAGGGGAGCCTCAGAGATGAGCGCCTGCTGCCAGCTCCCATGTTCCTCTGGCTGTGACCATCGTGGTGCTGGTAGCTGCTGTCCTCTCTGTGGGAGGTTTTCTTTTGAAGCATGATCAAGAACCCACCTCATACCAGATAATGTGAGAAGCAACCCAAGACTTGCAGGTGGAAGGATATTTTCACCAGCCATCTGCTTCATTATTTGATTTCACAGTCTGCATAGAGGGTAACTCTTACCTGATTATTCAGATCTTGCTTGAGGAATGTGCAGTATCAAGATAACACCTGATGTTACCATGAACTGAACTTATAACAAGTCTGACTTTAGAATCCTCAAGTCCGAATACACTTAAAGTCTAAAGAGCCTGATTCTTCCATCCCAGCATCCAAATCATCAACCATCTTCAGTGCTGGACATACCAGAGCATCTCAGTTGGGCTCCTGGTTGTGTGTCTTTCTCAGAAGACTGATTTTGGTGACTTGAGAAAGAACTGGCTTCTTTTGCTGATATGCAGATAAAACACCTGTCTAGGACCGTGAGATAATCTGGAAAGTAGTCTTAGAAAAATGTTTATTTGCAGTAAAAATACCTCAATAATGAGCCATCTGCAAAAATGCACAGGGGCTGCACATAAGGAATTGCTCCTGTACAACATTCCTTATTCTGGGGGGGAGGGGGTATGGTTCTACACAATTATATGTCTTTCTGAGAAAAATGCAGTCTGTTTCTAAGATTTTGTACCGAGGATGAAGATAATCAGATCTGTTATGTAAATGTATAATTAAAAAATAGCAGGAAAAAACCCCTCTTTTTTTGGAGCAACACTTCTTTTGTGTAGATGAAAACACACACCACCTACGTGTCTGAACAACCAGCTAACAAATTATGAGGCTGGAGAACATAGATTTTGACGAAGCGTCTTTGCCAAGCAATGATTTCTGCTCTTATTCTCACACTTTTCTACACCTGTAATGGGATGGGAGAGACGGTGAATGTACGTAAGTGATCATAAGGAAGTGGAACCTGTCTCCTACGCACGCACAAAATAAAAACAGAAGCTTGAAAAAGCTTTAGGTCAAAAGGTTATTGGAATTTTATTGAGAAATGCTCTTCTTTAGACTTTCCTGTTTTCTAGCCAGCTGTGAATGAGGAAAGTTTGTTGGGAAGAGTATAATGTACTATGTGTGAGATGAGACAAAGTAGTGACGTGTGAGGAAGGTGAGCTGTACTCTAGGGTGACATCCTGACCTGATGAGGCGGATGTGGGCAGCTCTGACGGGAATCATTATTACAGCTTGTATCACTTCTTCCTTCAAGCTGCCTTTTCCTGGTGACTCCAAGCAGAACTCTTGTCACCTTTCCATGCTGTAGAGAAGGGACCATACAAAGTGCGACTGGAATTGCTCACAGAAAGTGCAAGTGACTTTTGTTGTCCACACAAGAGGAACAAGGATTGTGGAGGGTCTTCCCCTGCTCTCTGCCCGTAGTCACTTTTGAAGGACAGAGCAATCCAGGAGGTTGAGCTGCCTTTCATCTACTCCTGTGATGTGGATCAGATTGTCTAGGCTTGAAGGAATCCAGAAAAAATGATCATCACAGTGAGGACTTTCCTGGACCTAGGCTTTCCTACCTTTCTAGAAAAGGACCTTAGCCTCCGCTCTTCCCAGACCTGTTTTCTCTCCTGCCTGTGGTCCTGCTGTGGCCTTGCTGCTATGGTGTTACTACCCCACCATTCTTCTCGGCATAGCTTGATGGCACTTCTTCTACTTCTCCTAGCCTCTGAATATTATTGTGATCAGACAAGCAGACAGATCCTAGACCTAGGATCTTGGTGCCTCCAACCTGAAATGTGCTTGTGCTGCTCAGAGCTGAGTCTTCCCATACTGTCTGTGCTAAGGGTCCCAGGTGGAGATGTATCAAGGTTGTTTCAGAATACAAGGGAGAAGTGCCAAGTTCAGTGGTTTCCATATTAAATGTTGTGGTAGAAAACACTGCTCAACCATTCAAGTAGTTGGTGTCTCAGACTCATCCTTATTTCCTGCTGCCTTCCTTGATCCACAAGTATTATTCTTAGATTCAAGAAAGAATTTGATTTGATTAGATTTGACGATGAGGAAAGGGGCATGTTCTAAAGTACATGTGCCTGGTGAATGATCCTTTTGCCAAAAATCTTTCTTCTCACCTCCTTTCCCCCATATTCAGGAAATCTTCTACCAGTAAATCCAGTGGATATGACTCTCAGCAGTAGACAGTTCTGATCCACTTGCATCCTCACCACTGAGCAAAGGCAAATTGATTTACAATGACATAGGCAACAGAAATAGCTCCAGGATAAAACACATAAAAACCCTTTTTCATTTATCCTAACCTCTGGGTAATTAGGGGAAAGGGATTTATATTATTTCTGTTTCTCTCCTACCAGCAAAGACAGAAATATGCTGTATCTGGTTATATGCACCTCTATTTTTCATGATTTTTAAAGTTTTTTATTTGTTTTAGCTGAAAACATTTTTGTTTTCAAAGATTTAGTGTTCCCCTGGCAGAAGTATTCTACCTGGGCAGCTGGTATGAACAGGCTGCATCTGCAAAGGGATCTGCCTGATGTTGGTTGTTATTGCTTGGGACCATCAAACTGCGACCACTGTAAATGGTATTATAGAGGAATTAATAATCTATGTGTTATAAGCAACACCAATTTACTACATGTCCTGAATAATTTGTGAGGCGTGTGGTTCCTGTACCTTGTTTGAGTCTTGTATGGTGTGTTTCGTTGAGCAGCCCACTAGAAACACCCAGGTTCCCATCACCTGCTTTGGTTTTGGCTACATCATTCCATCATTTTGAGTTCTGCTGCTAATGCCAGCTGCTTTGCCATAAGGTATGATACATCAAGGGCTTGTGTGTATTATTATTAGACGTAGTGTTAGCCATAAACATTTGGATCTACTGTTAGCTCCAGCCATTCACAGATGGTTGCTGAGTTGCCATCTCCCAGCATATATGTTATAATAACTACTAAAACCCGCTTACAACTAAATTCAGTGTATATGCTTCTGGTTTTAATGTCCTCAGCCAGAAAAAAACACAAATATAAGGATTATATAATGGGGACTAGAATCAAGTTTAAACAGTATTATGGAGACTAGACTCAATTTGAAACAGTTTTACAATGCCTCCCAGATAGGCATTTTTCTGTCAAACTTGTTTGTATATTTTTTGCATTTGTTTCAAGAATGGTTGAATGGCAAACATTAAATGGAGGACTGACTGAGGTCTGACCTTGATGAGATGAAAGGAGGAGGAATAAACGGAAGATGCGCTTCTGTGGGTGTTTGCAAACTACTGAAACCTTGACCCAGGATGATATGTAGCCTAAGCAGGGTTTAAGCAAATATTACAATTATTTTGCATTCATACTTCAGTGCTTCTTCACTTTCTCAGGAAGATGATATTGTGTTCCAGGTCATTAATCTCACCACAGAGTGTACTGTTGCACTCAGGATCTGTTAATATATTTGGCAGTCTTGCTTGTTGTTCTTAAGCATATGTTGAATATTTACCCAGCAGGTATTTGTACAATACATCTAACATGCCAGGACAGCTTCCAGTTAGTGTCAAGAATCAATTTTCTGCCTCTCTAGAAGGACTTTTTGAAAAGAAGGAAAGATTTAAAGATCTTAACAAAGTATTGTTTAGAATTTGTTCCTCTTTTGCATTGAAATTTACCCTCTAGCTATTATGTGCACCTACTAATCACAGAATGGTAGAGGCTGGAAGGGACCTCTGAAGATGATCTTGCCCAAACCCCCTGCCAAAGCAGGTTCAGCTAGGGGAGGTTGCCCAGGATCACATTGTCCAAGTGGGTTTGGAATCTCATCAGAAAAGGAAACTTCACAACTTCTCTGGGCAGCCTGTTCCAGGGCTCCATCACCCTCACAGTCAAGAAGTTTCTCCTTAGGTGGAAAATATACATATTAAGAATGTATCTTCATGATTTGGTAGAGTAGGTATAATGGTTGGACTCAATCATCTTAAAGGTCTTTTCCAACCTTGATGATTCTGATTCTGATTCTGAGTCCAAGAGCCCATCAAGAGAACTGATAAATTAGACTAAGCTGCCTCATTGCATCATAACAATCATCAACAAACATCAAACTATCATTTCTTTGTGCAGAGGTCTGTGGATACCCTTATTGCAGTGTAGGTACTTTCTTGTAGTCATGGGTGCAAGCTGATTAATCTTCTTTGTCCTTACAGTGGTTTTCATTTGGATCTCAGAAAAGCCAGTACGGCTGTAGAAGTCTACTAAAAATAGTCAGCAGAAAAGAAAGTGTTTTCAAAGCTCAGTGGAGCTTCTTTTCCAGAGTAATGTGCTGAGAAACACTTCAGGCTGCCAGAAGAAGTCCTGGAGAACAAAAATATGTTACTGCAAGAGAATTACAATGGGAAGGGTGAAAACATATGTTGTATGGGATTAGCATTAATGAATTAATTCAAATTAATTGGAACATAACATTTATCTATTTCCACTGTGCAGAGATTGTCTGATAATCCAGATGTCTAGAAATATTTAGATTTTTGAAGTTTGTAGTAAAGAATTAATTGATGAAGAATGAAATGAAGAATTAATTAATCAGTGTAGTTCACTTACCTGGACAATTTGACATGTTTCTGGTTTTTGGTTTATTTCAGTCAAACCTCTTGAGAATCATTTCTGTGTTCCCCTTCCTTCCCCACCCTTTTCAGTTATTACAAGAGGTTGGAGAAGAATTTCTATCCATCACTTAGTCTTGCTTCACTGTTTGAGGTGTTTGATAGGTCAAATATACTGTATTTTTTCTGCTTCCTGCCAAGATGTCAAAACCAGAAGAATATAAATAGTGAATATTGGGTGTTGTGTACATTTCCTCATTCATGTGTGAATGTGGTTGTTTGTATAAAAAAAAGAATCATATTTACTCTTCTCAATGTTCACTTTCAAGGCTTCCAACATTATCTCTGGCCTCGTCGTTTACACTTCCTTCTTCCATTCCAATAATGCTAGCCCTTGTGGAAAGATCTTCTAAGTCATTCCTCTTTTCCTTTGGGCTCCTGGACTTTAGTCTTCACCCTGGATGACTGCCCCTGCAGGCAAGAAATTTGTATATGGCAACAATTGTGCCACAGTTGTTAATCCTGATAATGCCATCCCAGATAAGGTGGATGTAGAGGCAGGAATCAGATGACCAATATTCTGGCTCTTCAGTGTTAGGATGGTCATCAGTTTTTTCTCATTAAATGGTTAAAACAAAAATGGAGATAAGTAACCACTTTTGCAAGAGAGTGATAAACGAGAATTCAGCGTTATTTCATGTTGTGGAAAGGCTTGGATTCATTCTTCAAAGAATGACACAGTAGTAATTATCACTATGCAAAACTGAGCAAGGATTAAGAACATAAAAGAAAGGTTCATAATAGAAATCTGAACCTTTTTTTCCACAATTTGATGGTTCAAAGGAAACTTTAGAATAAAATTAAGGTGCAAACTATGTAATTTACCTAACTATGCATAAAACCCATTGATTTTTCCACACAGCTTTCACAAAAAGTTATCAGCTGACCCTGATTCTCTTGACACTTTCTTGCAATCTAACAGTCTCTCAGTGACCAGAGTTTTGACTTGAACTTCAAAGTGCAAAAATTAATCGGGGCTGGAAGTGTTGACTTCAACTGCAAGGTTCTTCAGAATCTCCCCAGTCATACTTCACAGAATCATAGAATCAGACAATGGTTTTGGTTGGAAGGGATCCTTAAAAGTCATCTAGACCAACCTCCTTGCAGTGAGCAGGGACATCTGCAACTAGAGCAGGTTGCTCAGAGGCCCATCAAGCCTGACCTTGAATGTTGTCAGGGATGGGGGCATCCACCAGCTCCCTGGGCAACCTATTCCAGTGCTCCACCACCTATACTTGAACATGGCCACCAGGTCTTTATTTTATTTAAATTATGCCAAGGCTTTAAAGCATTCATAGCTCCCCAGGGAGACTTGTCACACTAGTTGACACCAAATTATGAAGCTTTTTTATTATTTTTCTGGAGGAAGTCCATTTACGTTTCAAGATCTTACTACCTTCACCAGATCCACCAGAAATCTCCCCATAAAAGAAAAAAAAATGAGATTCTCTGGCCAGAATTGAAAGGTATCTTTCAAGTATCTTTATACAAAGAGAGGATTGTGAAATCTATGGTAGCACAAATATTTCTTTCCAGCCCAGGAAGTTACAAAATCTTAAATAACAAATCAAACTTTTTTTTTTTTCTTTTTTTTCTTTTTTTTTTTTTTTTTTCCCAGATCATAGAACTGTGTCTGTTTTATTGTTCTGGAGAAAGAGAAACCTATAGAGCCACTCCCCTTCAGAAAGAGAGACTATATATTCTGACGGTCCTTTCTGTCAACATCACTTGATGAGATGGGTACCACTATGATTTTGACATGGCTGCTCTTGTTAGGTTCTGCAGTTCTGGAGGCTGAATCAGGTAATGCACTTAGACTTGTTCCAGGGTGCATAAAAGAAATTATAAAGGCTTTTTGGGGTCTCCTCTGTTGATCCCATGAACAGAAATCTCATTTATGCTGGTATCAGTTTGGGCAAAAGGTTAAAGGGGAAATTAGATGAAAGGGATAGCACTTTGGTTTTTTTCCCCTCTACTAAAATTATGAACTAATCATCAAAGTGAATGACAAAAATTATTTAAACCATTTAGCAGAGTTCATTTTGCTGCCACAGGGTTGTAGTTGTCTTAGTGCCCTGTATCATTGTGGGAATTGTGTCTGTGAGTATGTTATGAAAGAGTCATTCTTCCAGTTGCAGAAATCTGATCTAAGAATTATGGAATAATTTATTTGTTCTTTTAAAATATATATTTATTTCAAAGTATATGCCCACATATAGATCCTATATATTAAATATTACGTGTATTATTTAATTCTTCTTGGTCTTATGTACAATTTAACAAAATATTTAACAGGAACTTAGTTTTCTTAATCTAGCACTGCGGATGAATGAGGGACATTGAAAAATAAGGAAAGATGTGAATCTCTTTTAGTTCAGCTTTTTTTTGGTCATTGAATTTTTCCTCACATGGTTAGTTTCTGACTCCTAAGTGACTTGTGTGACTTTGAGCTAAATAGTTCCATGTGTATCCTAGAATAATTGCAGATTATTTTACTAACTAGTTATTTAAGCATCATTATGATAATTTATATTGCCATCATCCACCTCATCCAGTTTTCTTCATCGTCCTCTGCTTGCCTGGTAATAAATCATCTCACTCTGGTTGCTTCTGTTCTTCTCTCTACTCTTGGCTTCATTCCCCAGCCCCTGCCTCTGACTTCTGGGTCACAGTAAGTTCTGTACTTGTATAATCACAGGCTTTTTCTTTATGACACCTTTAAAGTGTGTAGCAGGACATAACCTGTCTAATTACATGTCCAGCTGATCGTTATTCTCACATGGTGATGACAGACCCTGAATGAAAGTAAATAAAACTGCTTTAGATCAGCTTTAATTTCCTAATCCTACTCTGACGTTTTGCCAGGTTTGCCGTTTCACTTCTCAAAAATCCTATGAGTGTGGTTAAAAATGTTCACATCCAAGTAGATATTTGAAGAAATAAGTCAGATATAAGTCCAGGGGTACTTTTATAGCTTCTCCCTTTGAACTGCCAGTTAAAGGTACACAAATAGGGACTGATTTGGTTTGGACGCTGCCTTGAGTGTTCTTCTAGTCCAACAATAAAGAGTTGGATACAATGAAGAAATCCTTGAGTTGTTGACTTCTCAGATTTGTTTTGCTTTGGATAACTTACACAGTGTTTAATAAAAAGCTAAATATGTATTTTGGAGAATGCAAAGTATAACAAATGCAGTGTGTATATTTTGGTTTCCAATGTGTAAATACTGTACCAACAAAGTTACAACATTTATTTGCTCACTTGCACTTAGTGGTAAAGCCTTTAATAAATTTCTTCACCAAAACCAGAATCTCTAAAATCAGGATTTTCATACTGTTCACTGCATATTGTCTAAACAAGCTAGCTCAAAGTGGAAAGCAGATTAACTTTGCCTGAATGGATACAGTAGTCAGGTGCATACATGATAAGTTATTAGGCATTACATTATTCCAAACTCTAATATCATTTTACTGGCATATAAGAAATAAAGTCCCTGGATTCCTACTAAAATTTGTATAATCCCGTGGAGACCACTGTCCTTTTTGTTTAACACTTAGTAGAATTCTTCCACTAAAATTACTCTTAAAATCTATAGGATTTGGTTGTGATGTGTGGACTCTTAAAATTCTTCTAAGAATTTTAGAGGAAGAGGAGAAAGTTATATTGCATAAGCCAGGGAGAAAAATAAAGAATAGATATTGTTTCTCTAAGATTCTGTAGCTTTTCTGAAGGACTCATTTGGCCTAATTCTGATATCATTTTAAGCAAAGTAGTACACTGCTTGTTGTCCTTCAGTAGCACATAATATCTTGGGTATTGAAATTTATCTGCCTGGCAATTTTTTTTTATATGTCATCACCTTAGCAGCACCATGAATGTAAGTTTAGTAAAAAGCCATGGTCTTGGCTGTCCAAACTGAATCTTGCTATGTGCCTGAAATTTGGTGATCTGCTTGAGTCACTGCTCTGCTTTCCCACCCTGCACCGAGGTCAGCAGAGGCTTTGTACATCATGTAGAAGTGCTACACGTACATGCTTCTGGTAAGGTAGTCACAGCTGTGCTGGCCATCCTAAATTCCAGGAGGATTCAAAGCAAATTGCATTGTTTCCTTGTTCTTTAGCATTACATTTTGACAACAACGAATAAATGAAATACATAAACATAAAGTGTGTTCTTAAAACATTTTCTTCCAATTAACAAAATTTTTTTTAAGTGCTATTTATATTTTTTATTATTTTCTTGATACAGTTTTTCTTAGATTTCATTCAGATGCTGTAATTAATTTTCTCACCTTTTCTTTCCCATTATGCTTTTCTTATTATTAAAAAATGTATTTTCTTGTTGAAATAGCTTGTGCTTAGCCTTCTGTGTAAATTTTCAGTAGATATTTTGCACAAAATATATGCAGCTGATTTTGAGATCTGGGAGAGAGGAAAAAAAAAATATCTGTATCACCTCTGTCCTCATAAACATTTAATGTTAGGCTAGGAAGGTTCCTATTAGGAACAATGAGGCAAGAGAACAGAACAGATGACTTGTTAAGGTCACTTCCAACTTATTTCATAGAATCATAGAATTGTTTAGGTTGGAAAAGACCTTTAAGATTATCAGGTCCAAGTGTTAACCCAGCACTGACAGGCTGCCACTAAACCGTGTCCTCAACACATCTACATGTCTTTTAAATACTTCCAAGGATGGTGACTGCACCACTCTCCTGGGCAGCCTGTTCCAGGGCTTGACAACCCTTCCAGGGAAGAAATTTTTCCTTGTGTCCAACCTAAGCCTCCCCTGGTGCAACTTGAGGCTGTTTCCTCTTGTCCTATCACTTTTTACTTGGGAGAAGAGACTGACCCTCATCTCGCTACAGCATCCATTGAGGGAGATGTAGAGAGTGAGATGGTCTCTCCTCAGCCTCCTTTTCTCCAGGCTAAAAAAAAACCAGGTCCTTCAGCTGCTCCTCATAAGACTTGTTCTCTAGACCCATTCACCAGCTTCGTTGCTCCTCTGTCTTTTTTTGTCTGACTCTGCTCAATTCCCTCTCTCCCAAAGTGACCCGTCTCCGGCTGGTGAATGGAAGGCACAGATGCGAAGGTCGCGTTGAGCTCTATTACAGAGGACGGCTGGGGACAGTTTGTGATGATTTCTGGGACCTTTCCGATGCCCAGGTTGTGTGCAGGCAGCTGGGATGTGGCCAGGCCATTGCAGCTCCAGGCAGTGCTTACTTTGGGCAAGGCTCAGGCCCCATCTTGCTGGACAATGTGAAGTGCAGGGGAAATGAGGCCTCCTTGTGGCGTTGTAATCACTCTGGATGGAGGGTACACAACTGTGGCCACTATGAAGATGCTGGTGTTGTCTGTTCAGGTGCTGTCACGTTTTTCTTTTCTAAACACTTTTGCTATAAATTGCACTCAATACAGATATATCAGTATGGGGGTCTGCAGACATTCTTCCCCTTGAGATAAGATTTCATTCATTCAAGACAGAGCGGAAAGCTATACCAGATATACCAGCTCTATGTCTGATCTTTCCTTCTACATTATTATGAAGAATTTTCTATCTGTGGAAGGGCACAAAAGTCCTGAAAGGTCCTGCTCTCAGGAAGAAGAGTTTGACTTTCCAAAAACCTTGTCTGAAATTTTGAGATCTGGAAGAGAGGAAAAAGAAAAGGTCTATATCACCTTTGTCCTCATAGACATTTAATGTTGGGCTAGGCAGGCACCTCCTAGGAACAACAGGGCAAGATAACAAAATAGAGAACTTCTTTTAAAACAAAACAAAACAAAACAAAAACTCTACTGACCCTGCAAAGCCAGCATGGACTCCTGCTTTTCTCACTAGGTTGGTATACAAGCTGTGCTTGTTCATTCCATGCAAAGCAATTAAAAACTCCAAGGAGTCTTATCACTCAGCCACCACAAAGAGAATAAGAGAACAAGTCAAAATTAGTGGTAAACCTGTGTCTGATAGTCAGTGTTCATCAGAGAGGAATGGGGCGAGGTGAAACTCCTCTTTCTATGGCATGTCTCAATGCATTCATTGTGGACAATAATAATTGCCATAGCTGACAACTCACTTTGCATTGTTCCTGTATTTTTGAAGTTTTCCTTCAAGTTTAGGCCTATTATATTCTTTCTCTTTACAGATATTCATCCATTTGAGTACTCTGTCACTGCTCTCTTCAGATTCTACTTTCCCCTTATTTTTTAAGAAAAAGTGATTCATCTATATGTTATTTTCTCCCGCATTAACAACAGATCATCATGAACTAAGATATGGCCGATGACAACATGTTTTCAATGTGTTTTTTATATATATTGCAATTTTTCCTCAAAGAGGAAGAGCCTGGAGAGCTGAATCCATGCTAGAAGAAAATGATGTCTACATCACTGCTTTGCACTCAGAAGAAAACAACACAACTTGCTACGATACCTCTACTACCACACACATGCTGTGTAGTGGCTCTTTCAATGCTATTTATTTCTTGCTTGCATTCATAGCTCCAGTGCCTATGACAGACCGGCCGTATTCAGTGGGTGATTCATGTCAGCCCGATCCACTCCTGGCCTTGCACCATGCACCACAAGACCACTGCCCAGGCTGCTTCTGATGATGGCCTGAGCCCCTGAAGAAAGGCATCCATGATGGTGATATGCCCAAGCCCTCCTTCTGCCATCAATCTTACAGCTCCTGGCTTCATGGCAGGAGGACAACCTCTGGCTGTCCCTGGGCCATGGTGTTCTGTGTCTGGAAGCAGATGCCATATCAGTACCTTTCCCTGCTGCCACCATCTGGAAATACTACTTTCAAGAAAAAATTTCTATTGGCTGTTACCCATCTCCATTCTTTCCATTGATGCCAGTCAAAATGCTGTCAGAATAATTTGTCTTGATTTCACTTCATACTTGAGGAACTGAGCTTGTAGATAACAGATGTACCCATTACACGAGCATGGTCCTCATGTGGGTGGTGTTTTTCTTCTGTATTCACAGAACAGACCGCTAGAGCACAGGTGATCCCTACAGCATCAGTTACCACACCACCAGAGACAAGCTTCATAGCAGAGACAACCTCCCTACAGCAGACAACCACTGCAGAACCAATTACCACTTCACCAGAGATGACCATTACAGCGTCAACAACAGCCATAGCAGAGACAATCTCAGCTGCATTAACAACCGAGACAGACAAGACAATAGCCATGGAAAACACATCCCCTGCAACATCCTTGACCACCAGAGTAGAGACAAACTTACTAACAGAGAAAAGCAGCACAGAGCCATCAACCTCGACACTGGAGGCAACCACCAAAGCACTGACTTCCTCAGAACAAATGTTCTTCCAAGCAAACATGGCAACCACAACAACTTTGGTTACCACAGCAGAGAGAAGCACACCAGGTAACATTGTCCACTGTCACTCACTGATCCTATTAGTGCCCTTGATCTCCCTTCCCAGGCAAGAATCTCCCATCCTTGGGCCACTTCAGTTAGGTCATGCCTGGCACCCAAGTCCATACTGAGTATGCAAGCAGAGCATGGGGAAGAGCTGATAAAGATGAACCTTAAGGCCGGGGCTTCTGTAGCCATTGATGGTGAGGAAAACCATTTTGGGAAGTATTTCCTCTCACTGCAACTGAGGAGATTGTGAGTGGGGAGCATTCCAGCTTTGTGTCTCCAGTTCCTACACAGGTATCACCATAGCTATTACCTAGACATGCTTTGGGATTAGGGCTGTATCTAGAAAAGATAAATCTGATGCATCTGATGTTTTGTCATGCAGTTAGAGCTCCATGGGCATGCTTCCTCCAGGGAGCAGGTGTCTGTGTGACACAGAGCAGTCACAATGGTCATTTCAGTTGAATGAAAGATCTCTGCAGGATGTCAGGAGCCATAGGACAGGGGCTTCTTGTTGA
>JANIJG010020464.1:78626-108027 GCA_024611175.1 Megaceryle torquata
GTGCACAACTGTGGGCACTGGGAGGACGCCAGCGTCATCTGTGCAGGTGTGTGGGCGGCAGAGGCCAGCGGCTCTCCTGTGGAGCTCATGTTCCTGTGTGCCCAGACCCCATATCCCCATCCCCTCTTCGCTTCAGTCCCCATTGTGTTGCCCCATTGCCCCAAAGTGGGGCTACCTCTGTGCCCTAGCAGCTTTCTCTTGAGCAACACATTTCACTTATTGCTCTTCTTCCTCCTCACCCACAGATGCTGTGTCCACTCCGACACCTCCATCAGGTAAAGCTCTTCTGTGGCTCTTCTTAACTTTTTCATTTGTGTCCTGTGTCTGTTTTGGGCTTTTTTAATTATTTATTTTTGTTTCTATGGCAATATCACTGTACACTTGCATTTTAATCTTTAGACAGGCTGTGATATCCCCTTGCATTTCTTTGATGGTTATTTTGAAGTTACACTGGTTGACTGTGGGCAAGTCCTCTCCTTGATAGGCTCTTCAGCTGGGCCAAGGCTTGGGGAGTGTTGTCTAAATCTCCAACTTTTAACCACATACATCAGTATTAGTAGGGTGGTTTTGTAATGTGTAATTTTTGTCTCATCAGCTCAACCATAACTAGAGCTGTTGTGGTCTTCAGCCTGTTATTTTTGGCTTAAAAAACAGACTGTAGATTTAGAGCTTGACCATTCACAGCAGAAAATAGAGAGAAGGTGCCCAAGAGCCCATCCTGTCTGAGTAGAGTAAGGGGCACTGTGTGGGTACAGATGATGCTCCCAAGCTTGGAACAGCCTCAGATTCCCAAAGTTCTGAGGCTGGGCGGAGAGTGCTGCATTGGGAGGTTGTCCCTTTGCAGAAACATCAAACGGGTGATTGTTGCCTTTATGTGTCACATTGTGTAGGAATTAAGTTCAGCGTTTGTGCTCACCTTCCTATAAGGAAATTTTATGATTATCTGTGTATTGACATAACATATTTATGACATAACATAATTACATGTCATTTGAGATGGCATGGACATGAATGCATTTTGAAGCTACACTTATAGGAGAAGTTAGATATATTTAAGACTTTGCTTAGTAACTTGGAGTGCTCCAGTTTGAGCCCATAAAATGACAGAGTTTCCTAGAAGACTTGCAACTTATTTATCTTCCCTAGTCCTCAGAGGAATAAAGAGAAGCAGCAGAGTAGCCAAAGAGATGCTGTATGTTCAGGAAGGTACTTCCATTTTGACTGTTACGACACCTCCCAGAATCAGCCATCAATGTCAGAAAGGAGAGACTGGAGCAGAAAGTGTCAAGGTGTTACTAGCCCTGCCTGAAGAGGGTGGTCTGACACCATGGATGTAACAGGGAATCCTGGATCCAACATGAAAGTAAACCTAAAGCAAAAACAAATATTTGTTTTGATTTGAGGTGAACAGAGTATCACCTGCAATCAGCAGGAGACCTGCTTTTCAGCAGCTGTGGATGAGACACATATAGATCTGATATCATTTTGTAGAGCTTACTGTAAATTAATCTTTTTTTTCTTTTTTTTTTCCTTCAGCACCTTATTTTTGTGGTGGCTCAATCTCAAATTCCTCTGGGGTACTGCAGAGTCCCTTCTACCCTGGAAGTTATCCAAACAATGCTGACTGTCTGTGGGAGATACAAGTAGAGAACAATTTCCGTGTTATGCTCACATTTAGAGATATTGCGTAAGTCAAACATCGATTCCTTGGGCAAATAATGAAGTCAAAACTTGCCTGAGAAGTTGGAAAACATATATGAAACAGGCAACTTCCCATTTTTTAAGATATTTTCAATAACGTCTGACATTTGGAAGACTGGAAGAAAATCTGGATCACTGTATTTTCCGCTCTCAATTTTCAGATACATATGAAACTAATAAAACCTCTGCCATGAAAACATTAAGCACAGAAATATTTTATCACATTAGGTAGTTAAATCAGTTTCTGAAACTCATTTGACAAGGTTCTGACATTCCTTCTCCAGGATGCAAAGCAGCAGATGCCAGTATGACTATATTGAAGTCTATGATGGGCCTCCACACTCTTCCCCACTCCTTGGGAGACTTTGTTCTGGTTCCTTTCCCACATACACATCCTCTTCAAACATGATGACAGTTCGCTTTCACAGCGATTCAAGATACACCTTCAGAGGGTTTCAGGCTTACTACTCCTCCATCCCAGCAGATGACAACACTAGTAAGTGCCTGGTCGGTGTTTCTCAATGGATAGGACTATTTATTGCTTTTGTTTGCAAAATAACTATTTGCATATATTTAAAGATGATAGGGAAATGATGCATGTGAAATATGATGGGTTAGTGTAAGAAGTACCTACCTTCTAAGTCAAAAAAAACCCATTTGGTTCCTTTAATCATTAACAAATTCCTGAAGCCACTAATGTATTGTATCTTCTCCTACCAGCCCTTCTGTGCTTGCCAGACTACATGCATGCAGTGGTTAGCAGAGACTACCTGCAGTCTCAAGGCTACTCGGCACAGATGGTCACCCTGAACGACAGGCGCTGCAAGCCAGCAGTCACGTCACACGAGGTTATATTCAACATCCCCTACAATGGCTGTGGGACAATACGAGAGGTGAGTTGAACGGTGTGCACACGGAGCTGCAGGATCTGCTTTGAAAAGAATCTGTATCTAGAGCACATGTCCTCTGAGGAGCAGCTGAGCAAGCTGGGGTTGTTTAGTCTGGAAAAAAGGAGGCTGAGGGGAGACCTTCTCACTCCCTACAACTACCTGAAAGGAGGTTGGACTGAGGAGGGGGACAGCCTCTTCTCCCTGGTGACCTGTGACAGGACCAGAGGGAATGGCTGCAAGCTGCCCCAGGGGAGGTTTAGGCTGGATATTAGGAAACATTTCTTCACCAAAAGGGTTATCAAACATTGGAATGGACTGCTCAGAGCAGTGGTGGAGTTGCCATCCCTTGAGACATTTAAATGACATGTGGACCTGGTGCTTAGGAACATGGTTTAGTGGTGAGTTTGCAGTTTTGGGTTGAAGGTTGGACTAGATGATCTTGAAGGTCTCTTCCAACCGAAGACATTCTGTGATTCTGTAAGTCCTGATAGGGCCATTGTGGTTCACAGTGCTAAGAAGTGAATCAACCAGAGGTTTTTAGTGCTTCAGCTTTCCATGCTGAATAGAAATTAGCTTCTAGGGAGGAAAACATCAAGAGGGATTTATATGAACTTTCCATGATTTGAAAGAGTCCTGTAAGTGCCACTCAGGTTTGGGATGACTATTCTACATGACTGGAGTTTTGTGCAGATGTTCAATGAATTGGATCTGCCTTGGATTTAACAAAGAGTTTTTTCTCCACTGATTTCTGTTCAATTACATACATTCAGCAAGATTATTTACAATTTTTAAGCAGAAAAGACCAACATCAAGCTTCTTGGTTTAAAGGTTGAAGATGAATCTACAGTTTTAAATTGCATAATACTCTATCAAAGCTTAGAACATAGAACATGACAAAAATGTAATTGCTCATTTTAAATTACATGTTAATCAGGAGAACAACGATACAATCAACTATTCCAACGTGATCAAAGTTACATCTTCTGGGTCCATAATCAAGAGGAAAAAGAATATTCACTTACATATCAGCTGCAAAATGCTAGAGAACGCATGGATGCAAATAATGTATGCTGCTGAGGATACTGTTGATGTGAATGAAAATCAGTTTGGAAGATATGATGTGAACATCACTTTTTATGATTCCTCGTCCTTCTTGCGGCCAGTGCGTGACTCTCCGTACTACATTGACTTGAACCAAAATTTGTATCTTCAAGCTTATCTTCACAGCTCTGACCCAAATCTGATCCTGTTTGTGGAAACATGTGTGGCATCACCTGATCCTCGTGATTTTACCACTCTGATCTATGAGTTAAAAAAGAATGGGTAAGAGCTTTCTCAAGTTGTTGGAAGCATAGCTGTAATACCCTTTCCACATTTATTGGTTTAGGTCTCATTATCAAGAGACTGTTAAAAGGGGTCTTTGACTTTTTATTTTTACAATATAAGCCTGGAAATAAGAAATGACATTTAGATCTTATTAACATTTTCTTTCACTTCATCCTTATCCTATATGCAAAATTCAAAGTAGTGGGAATGAGGTAGATGAGATGAGATAGTGAAAACTGGCAGCAGGAGTCTGTTGTCCTAGGTGTTAAATATTTTAGTAGAACTATGTCACTCATTTTTTTAAGCCTCATATAGCTCAGACATTAGCAAGACTCTGTTCTACCCTCTTCACCATTTATAGTCTCCTCTTGGGGAAAAAAAAAGAGCTGACAATGTTCTAGCTGCTTCATAGGACTTAAGTCCATATTTGATAGGACAAGGGGTAATGACTTTAAACAGTAAGAGGATAGATTTAGCTTAGCTTTAGATGTAAGGAATAAATTATTTACTGTGAAGGGTGGTAAGACACTGGCCCAGGCTGCCCAGAGAATCTGTGGATGCCCCATCCATAGAAGTGTTCAAGGCCAGGTTGGATAGGGCTCTGAGCAACCTGGTCTAGTGAGAGGTGTTCCTGCCCATGACAGGGGGCGTTGGAACTAGATGATCTTTAAGGTCCCTTCCAGCCCAAACTATACTATGATGATTCTGTGACTCTGTTTTAAAAGTCTATATTATACTATGAAAGAAGCATTTTTATCCCATTACATTCTTAGTACCTGGCAGTGATATAATTTGGGTTCAACCTACTGTGTTTCTGCAGGAACGTACACATGTATCCATGAAGACTAATTCTTTTTTTCATTTCTTTCTAGATGTGCCAGAGATTCTTCCTTTTTCACATACGAGTCCCCCCACAGCCACTTTTCTCGGTTCACGTTTAACGCCTTTGAGTTCATTAGCCGCCACCCACTGGTGTACCTGCGGTGTGAGCTGGTGGTGTGCAGGCTCGGCGACTACTCCTCCCGCTGCTACCAGGGCTGTATGAGCAGGGCCAAGAGAGATGCAAGTTCTGACGAGGAAAAAGTGAAGGTGGTTGTTGGACCACTCCAGCTTCAAGAAGGGGGTGCTCAAAGTAGGAATACTGGTAAAGTTAAATAAATTTATCTCTGTATTTACTCCAAGACTACTTCAGGCTTCAAAAATAGCCATGTCTCTCTGCTTCTGACGTGTGCCACTGAAATCTGCTTTTGCTAACTCTGACATAAATGGGAAGGGATTCTTTAGCTGACCCAAAAGTCTACAAATCTCTTATTTCTACACCTTGCAAACCCTGTTTCCACCTGCACATAGAAAAGGTATAATTGCTTTGGCTGTCCCACAGGAGAGGTAGCATGTAATTCATATCAGTGCTGTGACTCCATTGAACTAATTAGCTCCAGTCTGCTTGTGTAACACAGTGACCATCTGCGAGCAGACTCACAGCCTTCTTGAGAAACATGTATTTCCCTCGGGTGTCTTCTGTTGATGAAGTTAAAGTTTGCTTAGTTAACTTGTCATCCCTGCTAATAGAAATCCTGTTCAAATAATTGAAAGCAATGAGTGTATAAGTTAGCTTATTTCTGACTCTGATCTGGGAACCATCCCTCTTAATGCAGCAGCTCTTTGTGCTCTGATCTTTAATATGCTGAGATCAACTCCCCTCTGCCTTCACTCACAGGGCTGGACTCTTCTGAGCCTCCTCCCCAGGCAGTTCCTGCTGCTGCTGATAATTCCATCGTTGCTGCTGTCGCCATCCTGGCAGTTGTCGTTTTTGTTCTTGCCGGTTTTCTTGTGAGACCTGTGCTGAAGAAACCGCTTTTGCGTGGGATAATGTGAGATCAAAAGTCGCATCATCCACTCAGTGACTACAGGGCAAACATCACCTCCTGCAAGCTGCCAAAATGCTTCACTGAGAACAGTCAAATATGTGTCATTTGTAAGAAGCTCTGTTATCTTTATCTACAGCGAATCCTAGCCTGCCACAATGCTTCAGAACATCTTTTTAATCCTAACACCTCTTAAAAGATTAAGAAATAATTTCAGAATTCATGTCACAGGTTGTTGGACACAATCATTTTATCATTTTTCTCCTCTTTGATTCTCTTCTCACTTCCTTCTAAGATCATTTATCTAATGTCTCAAAATTTTGTGACCTGGAGAGAAAATATGAATGTGATATCAATAAATATTTCAAGTTTTATTAAACGGGAGGAAGATTTAATTTGGAGAGGAATAATAGGTCATGTCTGGAAAGGAAATGTAAAAATTGATCTTACCGTGGCATCTGGAGTTGTGGCTATACAGTATCCTAATTATGTTGAGCATTTCTTTTAATGCTGAATTTCTCATTGCAACAATAATGGCTCTGTGCTTATTTATAAAATGCAGAGATTTCCAAGCTGAAGTAATCTGTTTTGTGAGCAGTGTAATTGAAAATCAGAGAAAGGAATGTTTACAAAGCAATGACTATTTTGTCTTTCAAGTTAATGTCTCAGTGATTAAAATAAAAACAAATGTTTTACAGTGCTGAAGAATATGGTCTGTTGGATTAAAATTTTGCCCAGTGATGGACTGAGCCCCTGCTTCAGAAAAACTACATAGGGAACTTCTAAATATCTTAATGCAGGCTTCAAAAGGAGTGAGCTAATTCTTTTTCTTTCTGCACATGCAAATTTAGAGAAAATATTTGGCCCTAGGGAACTAGATTGCCGACTCTTGATGCAGAAATGCCTTTTCTTCTGTTTTCAATTACTTTCTCCTGCCTGTCACACACAAAAGCAAATAAAATGACCCACATTGTTCAGGGAACTTCTATATGCCTGTCTATCTGTATTGCCCCCAGCCCTGTGTTCTATCCAAAGCAGACCGAGTCCCTGAGCACCCTCTCCAGTCCAAGCAGGCCCTGCATCTTCCATTCTTCCCCCAGCATCACCAAAGGTGAGGACATCAGGAAAGGTGACAGCAGCTTCCCCTCCATGCCAGTGAGGAATAACTGTCCTCTACAGACAGTGTGTTTCTCCATGTTATTGGAGGGAAAGCTTTCCTTCCGCTATAGGACTTTCTACCCATTGGTTGTATTTTGAAACCCTTCTGCTATGTGAGTGTTTTGTGTGCGTGTTGGGCACACCTCTGTGTGTGTGGCTACAGCAAGGTGTTTCAACAGAGTTAAACTGTAAAGGGTGCCTATAAACCAAAAATAAAATCTGTCAGCAAAGGCAAAACACATATCCAACCATCACAGGAAAAGCCTTGAAAGACTCCTTGGCTCCTCATTTGTGATAATCATATTTGCAAAGCTGAGAAGCTGTTAAAGGTGATTTGTTTGCAGTTTTTAAGGCTAATTCACACAATTTGATCAAATTTGGCTTGTCAAATTAACTGGAAGCCTTCCCACTGACATACATCCTAAAGCTGGCGAAGCCATAAATCTCATCCAAGAAATCATATCTCAGTCAGGAGACTTTTCAAGTCTCAACAAAATGTCATTTAAATGTTGAAAGACATTTTGAGTCTCCTTTCCAGAAGAGTTTTGTTCAATTTTCAATCATTTTGGTTGCTGATCAATATAAAATTATTTAATTTCTTTTTTTTCCCCATGGTTGTACGCTTTGTGGTTGTGAGGAGTTTAACTTACCCAGCAATTCAGAGTGTATTATGCATATTCATAAATTAGGCTGAAATATGCTGGAAATGCAAACAGCCATATCCCACATAAACATCTACTGTTAGTGCATGAAAACACGAAAGGCAAGAGCTGGGATTTTTGCCTCTCATGTTCTAGTTGAAAATACAGAGTATAAAGTCAAAATCTACACTAGAATTGTTTGTTTGGCCTTTTGTTTTGTTTTTTGTTTGTTCATTTTGTGTGGGATCAGTGTTACATCAACCACATAGTGAAGCCTGGTGCCTACAAACTCAACAATGTCATGAACCAGGAGCATATGGAGGCCATGCAAAGAGCTCTGAGCTTTCTGGAGGCTGCAGTTGGGCTCATCATCACCTGCTCCACCCTCAGAGAAGACACTCCAGCCATCACTTAGCAGGTTTGCTTTGTATATCTGCCTGACTTTGGTATTAGGTTATTTAATTTCTTCCTAATGTGTCTGTCATGGCTCATCCACATAGTATGTACTTGTTCACTCAGTAGTATGTACTCAACCAACAATCTCTCCACCAACTAAACATGTTGTTTGCAATATCATGCTTAAATCCCTTACAAGTGTCCACCAAGGTAGCGTGAGCTGTGCTGGGAGAGGATAATGACTGAACTGCACCACGTACATCCAGACCATATTGTGCTTGGAACACCAATGAAACTGCACATCCCCAAACAACTCCCCTGAAGTGACACTTGAGAAGATTTGGATTATTTTTTTTCAAGGAAAGAGCATGGGCCCATAGCAATTTGGTTTCAAATAGATTCATCTTTTTTGGTAAAAAGGACTTTTTGGGTTCCTGCCAGTGTACTGTTCCCAGCACTGTCATACAACCCATTTGGCCAGCTTGGGGTTAAAGCAGAGCTCAGAAACAGAGTTCTTGTATGCTGAATTTCCTGCGCTTTGGTGTCTTGTTTATCTTTCTGTTCTAAGTTTGGAGTATGAAGCAGATAATTCAGCTCTGTAGTCCTCCTTCCCAGGAACACTATAAAAATATTTATAATTTGGTATAAACAAACATTGTTTTCTTTCTGTATCTCATAGCTAGCAAGTAGATTTATCTTCCAGATGTTAATAACAAATCCCCATGTCGATTGAGAGTAAAAAACGCTAGTTTGGGTTTGCAGGGTATGGGTAAGAAACACAATTTTTCTTGTTTTCATTATTTTCTCCCCATGCATTGCCATATAAGCACATAAATACTCATTGACATCAGGCTGAATTAAGCAGCAAAACAGCACATTGTTCTGGCTTAGGTGTCCTCTAATGCCTGAGACACAACTCTTACACCAACTTCCAGTTAAAGAGCTAAATGAATCTACTTTGGGGATCACTTTCACTTGACCAGTGGTTTCAATTTTTTTAATAACGCTGGCAGACTCACCAGTCGTAGGCAAACTTTTCTAACAGGATTGCACTGGATCTACCCAGCCAGCCACTGCAGCAGGGCTGCTGAATTGTCCACCGTGCTTAATAAACTCAGAGGGAACAGCAAAAACATTTCTTGAGGCTGACCCACCACAGCCTTTTGTAACAAGTATTTTTAGTCTTTTGCTGTCCATCATCCCCAAATACAAGCACAATTTTTTTAGCAATTTCTGTTTAAATGCCTTATGTTACAAGAAGAGATTTCCCTTTATTTATTTGTTCTTCTTATTTTGGTAGATTTATTTTCATGTTTTAAATTAATTTAATTTTTATGTGTTTGGTTGTTTATATCTAGCTGGGAAAACATGATATTAAAATTCTTATAGAAACTTGTGTATTTTAGAAGGTTTTCTACCTCAGGCTCCAGAACTATGACACAAAAAGTGTATTTTAACAAAATCACACCTGTGGAAACTTGTCAGTGACCCAGCTGGGTCACCCAGAGTGAGATTTGTTTTCATTTCTTAGAATAACACTTGGAACACCTCTTTTGCCCATCCAAGCAGGTTTTTCCTTCTTTCTGAAATAAGTTAATTAGTGACAAGCTGTAAGGTAGAAATTAATTCATCTGGTGCTGTGCAAAAGAGACAGACAAGTCTGAATGACTGTTGTTGCTTTTATATTTTTTTGTTTGTTTGTTTAGCTTTCAGAAACCATTGTTTCAGACAGATAGCTTCTCTGTTCCTCCTCTTGCTGTATGAAGGCTCTGAGGGCTGTATTTTGTCCTCAGGCATAGTCATGCAAACCTGTTGTGCCTAAGGAAGTTTGCTGTGGGTGTGTGAGTGACTAAATAGAACAGATAAAATGTGAGGTTTGAACAGTTGCAAGCAGATGAGTGTTGCCTGGTAGCCTAAGGCTGCAAAGAAACCCATCTGTGGGGATGAAGATGAAGACTCTTAAGGTTTTAGTAGAGGTCTTATATGACTTTGCTCTTTATTTTACCTTCTCCCTCCCTTTCATTCCTGCTCTTTGAAAACCATGCAGATAAATTCCTGGTACATGTCAAGATCTTGTTATTTCTTGCTTTATCTCCCTCATCACTTGTGCTTAATGCTCTTTAATTAAGGCACTGAGTAAAATTAGGCAGTCTGTACAAGACTGACTTTTCTTCTGTGCCTGACCAGTTGCTAGCACAAAAGGACCCCAGCTTGAGGGCTCCTTGATTGCTGAAGTTACCTGATTACAAAGGCTTATGCATAGCAATGTTGAGGTGTTTCTGAAGAATTTGGCATTAGTTACCACCATCTTCCATGGCTAAGCCTGGATTCAAACAAAGCTCTTTTGCATGAGATTGAGTTGATGAAAATTGAATTAGGCTGATGTGAGGGTTCTGTTCTCCCATGCAAAGTGGCAGCAGGGAGCATGACTTAATATTAATGTGGCAAAGACAGACTTTCTTTCCAAAATGCTGGGTCCTGACATCTCTAGTCAGTCATGGTCTCAGAAAGCCAACTGTGAAGTCTCAGCTGCAGGATGGTGGCCAAAACTTGTTGCTTGAATTACTGTTTGAGGTCCCAGGCAGTTCAAAAGCCTGGCAGCTTGTGTTTGAAAGTTGCACGCTGTGTATGTGGAGTAAACACTTGATCTGAGCCTTGCCAATGCGAAACAAGCCACCTTTGTTTCATAAAAGTTCACTGAATTTCTCTAAGGAATGCATTGTTGAGGAAGACAAGTGGACTACCCTCTGCCAACACTGCAAGGATTAATCCAAGCATCACGTGAGATGCTTCTCAAAGACTGCAAAGGGATGAGACTTACAGATCAAGCTGAAAATTAACTGTTTGAAATACAGACTAGAATTTGTACAGCCTTGAGGGGTTTCTGGCATGGCATTTTGAAAAAAATCATTTTGCATTCTAGCAGATAAGGCTGTCCATTGCCTCGGCAATGCTTAGAGCTACAGGTGCCCTGGTGCCCAGAGCCTGGCTGTGTGAGCCAGGGGAGCATGGCACTAAGACCTCAGCCAGCTCATGGTACTCCTACCCTGAGAGGTTTTCCAGATGAGTCTTTCCTTGCTGGGACTCTCTCTGTCCAGCACAAGCAGTCCAGGGCAGGAGGTGCTGCAAATCCCTGCAATGCTCTCAGCCCACAGAGCCAGCCCAATGGACCCCAGGCAGAACCACCATAATGTATGGGGACTTGGGGGTCTGGTCTGCAAGGTCATGAGGGAACACAACCACCTCTGGCTTACCTTCAGTACAGTGGAGAAACTGAGAAGTGAAAATAGTTTGGAGTCCTTTTTCACATGACATCATTCATGTAGCAGGTTCCTCCTTCACCAGTGACTGCCATTGGATACGCCAAGGGGAGGGTTTAACCACTGGTCCCATAGAAGAGAAGGGCTTCAAACAGTAAATAAGGTAATAAAAAAATCAAGCCATTAGAAACAAACTCTTGCCAAATAATATTAATCCATGCAGGCAAATCACCTGGTAGTAGTTCAGAGCCAAGGGGTAACACCGTGGTCTTCACTGTGCAGATCTTCAACTGGAAGCCACATAATAACACATGTATCCAGTGCAAAAGTAATCCCTAAGGGGCCACATGCTTTCAATTTTCAATTCAATAAGTGAAATAGTGATGGCAGTGACCTTCTGCTACACTATCCTCAGTGCTGGCTTCCTTGTTAAGTCCATTGCAGGCCAGATAAAACACAATATGACATGCTGGAGTTCCCACTAGATGATGACAGCATTGTGTCAGCGTAACTCTATGCAACTGCCATAAGGAAACTCACACGCCTCAACCTAGGAAGATGCTTTAAAACCAGGCCCAAAACCACAGGAACTCCAGTCTGGTGCACAGCACAAGTTAGAAAACACTTTCCCTGCTGATGGGCTCCTTAAAAATCTGGTTCCTCCAATAACCTGAAACTGCAGGGGTCACTGAAAATATACCAGTCACACTGATAGTTGATCCAGTTTCCTTTTTTCTTCCAAAGACTTGTCCCTGAGGCTAATGGATGGGTAGAACAGATGTTCTGCAGTTCTGGGAGAAGCTCATTTTGGTGACAGCACAGGGGAAATCCTCCTGCATGAGGTGCCATCATGAGGAGGGGGAAGTCTCCTCTGGCAGTGGTCCTGTAGCAGATAGTTCACCAATAACTCTTTTCATCAGGAAGATGCCAGTGTCATCTGTGCAGATAACTTCTGGTTTATTGGGAGCACCGATAGCATGTTACACACTGGACTGAGTTTCTGGTGCTCAGTGAAAGGGAACTAAACTACCAAAATCACCGTCAAGCTCTTCAGGACATCCTAAACTACTCCCTGACATTTTGGCAAATACTTTTTAAGAGACCCCTACAACAAAATCTTCAAAGAATAGATTCTAAGGAGCAGGACAGTTACATTTCCTTTTTGTTCTGGTTTGTTGGTTTGGGTTTGGTTTTTTTTTAGAGACGTTATAATGCCCTTCAGAGGTGGAGGTTTATCCATCTTGCTATTCTCATTGCTTCCTCACTAAAAAGCAAATTCAACTGATTGCTTGTAAGAATCATAAAATAACTAGAAATTTCCTTTTTGGGATGTTGAAAGATATCTTTCATGAGTCATGTTACTATATTTGCAAAATACCTGCTACTGTGCATTTTAAAAAATGTAAATAACCTTATAAAGACAACATTACTGAAAGCTGGTTTCTGGGATTGCTTTTCTAGCAAGGTGGCTAAGCAGATAACTTCTCAAACCTTACCAAATCAAATCCCTTATTTTAATTTTTATTATTTTATGGCTTTGGCCCAGTTTTACTAGGACAGAATCCCAGGCCAGCCATGGTCTGCAGGCTGTTAGCAGTTTGGAGTCAGCCAGGGCAGCTGAGCTGAGTTGGCTACAGGTGTGTCCCATCCCATAAACATCACACTTGAGATAAAGGGGGAAGATGGGGAGGATGGAGGGTTTCCTGCTTCTCACAGCTGCTTTCCTGTTCATTGTAACCACTGTGCATTTGCTAAGCTAAGTATATTTTTTTTTTACCTTATGTTGTTGTTAGGTTGGTTGTTTCATTAAATCTGTTTTCATTTCAGCTTCTGGGTTTCTTCTCTTTCTTTTGATTCTCCCTTTCTAGCTGGGAAGGGCTCACTGGGGGATGGAACAGCTGCTGTAGTTTAGCCCTGTGTAACAGCTCTTGCCCAAGGTGTACTAATCTGCCTCTTACTGTTTCAGCAACGCTTTCAGCACAATGTCCAATATAACATTTCATTGATGTAGTGGCTACTGCAGTGACTGAAAATTCCTTAGATTTGTGTCATCATTGCCCTTAATATTAATGTATTTAGTGTTTTAGAGATGAATTTGTACAGTTAAAAACATGGATAGATTTTAACTGAAAAGGCTGGACAATACACTCTTCATGCTAGATGTGGCTTCCCTGTAAAATGATGCACCAGTGCAGCCCAGGTATCAGGCTGATGATCAGCTTTTCTATTCTATTAGTGCTTAACAGAATAAAGTCAAGAACTTCCCCAGACTAAATCTATCTAATGTTATGTCAGGATAAATTAGACTTAACTTTGTGTATGGAATTACATGCAAGTTCACACCTAACAATTAATCAGAGCAGTTCTGCTGTGGATCCTGTGCTGCAGAGAGTGACTTAATCTGGGATATCACTGTCTTGTAGGTATGGCCTTGCCCCAGGGACCCTGAAAAGCAGGGGCATCTAAGCAGGTTGAAAATGCATGTCCTACATAATTAGTGCAATGAGAATGGCATAGAAGTCTCTCTTCTAAGCTGCTCTGTACCACTTTAATTCCTCCTTGGCAAAAAATATCTTTGGTAAGGATCAGCTCTGACTGTGAAGTGCAGCAGCACAGGCAAAGAGCCAGCTGGAAAGACAACAGTGCTGCAGGAAAGGATCTGAGGTTCCTGGTGGACAACAAGTTGACCATGAGCCAACAATGTGTCCTTTGAGCATTGGCAGCAGGTCAAATGCAGTGATCCTTCCCCTCTGGTCAGCACTGGTGAGACAGATCTGTAGCACTGTGTCCAGTACAAAGAATGTGGCTTCTGTGTACAAGATAAGCAAGGGCATCCTGGAGCAAGTCCAGCAAAGGTTTATCAAGATGTTCAGGGGGCTGGAGTACAAGATATACAAGGAAATGCTGATGGGCTTGGGATTGGCCAGTCTTAAAAGAGTGAAGGAGAGATTTTTATTGCCATCTACAGTCACCTACTAGGAGGGTGCAGAAAAGATGGAGCCAGTCTCCTCTCAAAGATGCACAGTAATAGGACAAGAGGCAACAGGCACAAATCAGAACTTGGGTAATTCCACTTAGTTATGGAGGAAAAGTAATTTTTTTTTTTAATAATCACGAGGTGCTCAAACAGTGGAACAGGTACCCAGAGAAACTGTGGTATCGCCATTCTTGGAGGTATTCAATGGTCTCAGTGACATAGATTCATAAAATGGTAGGGGTTGGAAGGGACATCTGGAGGTCATTGAATCCAACCCCTGTGCCAGAGCAGGGTCACCCAGGGCAGGCCACACAGGAACAGATCCAGGTGGGTTTTGAAAGTGTCTAGAGAAGGGGACTCCATGGCCTCTCTGGGCAGCCTGTTCCAGGCTCTGTCACCCTTGCAGTGAAGTCTCTCCTCATGTTGATGTGGAATCTTCCATGTTCCACTTTGTGACTGTTGCCCATGTCCTATCACAGGGCACCTCTGGAAAGAGACTGGCGCCTTCTACCTGACAGCCATGCTTCAGATATTTGTAAACATTAATAAGATCCCCTCTGTCTTCTCTTCTCCAGACATGAACTAGAACAATCTGCTCTGGACCTGCTACAAGCAGGGGCTGGACCAGAGACCTCTGACTGTCCTTTCCAACCTGCATAAGTCTCTGACTCTGTCTTTCATGAAGTACCCAGGTTCAGGGAAATAATCTTTTCTTTCAAACAATTGTCAGTGAGGTTGGTGACTGGATGGGACAGTGTGAAGGACACATTGAAAGATTTCACAAAGGAACCTGGGGGTCATTTGTGATGATTTATGGGATGCAAGCGATACAGAAGTTGTCTGTAACCAGCAGTTTTGTGGATGTGCTGTGTCATCTTCAGGAGATGTTGTCTTTACTCACAACCCAAGACATATTGTCATGGATGATGTGCAGCACAGAGGAAAGGAGAATGATCTGTGGGAATGTTCTCACAGGGGGTGGTATAGAGAAGTCTGACAGCTGCTGCAGTGCCAGTGTCATTTGCTCATGTTGCCACATCTTTGCTTTATCAAGAAGAGTCACAATATTTGATTTTGTCAAATTGAAAAATGTTCCCCTAAACCAGGAAACATTTTTCTCAACAGCTTTATGGCTCTTGCCAGTATCAAGGCTCTATCTTACACAGACAATTCCCTTTTTCTTTTTATGTTGCAAACTTCTATCCAGCTAAGATTCAAAACTTTTAAAGCATTTTAATCAGCATCACTCAGAGTCCACCCACTGCTTTTATACAATTATCACACTAACCACCTGTAATCTGCATTAACAAATTCTATTTGCTTACCACCAAGACTAGGGAGGAGCACCAAAAAGCAATCTCCAGGAACATTCTGCCCTTACAAAACCAACAAGCTTTCACACAAGAGACTTTTCATTAATTTAAGGTCCTAATCCCACATGCTTCACCATGACAAAGCTTCTATTGAATGCCTGCAGATTATTTATTTGAGATAATCAGGATAAACCATTTCCAAAGATTTAGTCATGACTCTTTTGCAGTTCAGTTGCAGGGAGCAACAAGAAGGAACCAGGTCTGTGTCAGATCCCTCTGAAGAAGGGTGATGCTCAGACTTCTGGATGTTCTAGTTCTAGGTCCTTATTTAGATTTAGCCCTGGTGATGTTTTTTTTTTGGGGGGGGGGGGTTTAATATCTGTCAGATGGTAAAAAGCTGAAAAGTCTTGTCCTGTTCTCAATTGATTTTTAAGTTTCTAGCAAGGAAAGTCAGCTCATAATCTCATGTCTCATCATTTTTTTTACCTTCAGAACACCTGTATTACAATTAGGCAGCTGTTGAGTGTTTTCTGAAGAAAAAAAAAAGTTTTGCGAAGAAAGATAAAGCATAATCATAAAATATCTCAAGTGGGTAGGAATCCATGAGGACTTTTGAGTCCGACTCCCTGCTCCTTGCAAGACTACATAAAACTAAACCATGTGACTAAAAGTGTTGTCCAGATGCTCCTTGAACTCTGAGAGGCTTGGTGCTGTGACTGCTTCCCTGGGGAGCATCTGTTCCAGTGACCAACCACCCTCTCAGTGAAAAACCTGATACAGAATCACAGAACGGGAGGGGTTGGAAAGGACCTCTGGAGATCATCTCATCCAACCCCCCTACCGCAGCAGGGTCACCCAAAGCAGGCGGCCCAGGACTGTGTCCAGGTGAGTTTTGAATTTCTCAGAGAAGGAGACTCCACAGCCTATCTGAGCAGCCTGGGACAGGGCTTTGGCACCCTCACAGCAAAAGATTTTCTTGTTCTAAAAATATAGTTATTTTTACAAAACCTTTGATTGCTAAAATGGGCATGTTGTCCATTTCCTCCCCTACAGCTTCTGTGGGAACTGCAATATCTGGAAATTTCAATTTCATATTTATTTAACTGTTTCTATCTTTCCTTAGCATAAGCAACTTCCTGTTTAAACTATTGCCAATTTACATCTTATTTAGTTTATTCAACAGTTTATGGATGAGAAGAACTTCCTAAAATATACTATATTTTTACCACTTTGAAAGTGGTAATATTGATTTCTGTTGTTTTCATGAGGCTATCCATGCATTTTTAGTCTTTAAGGAGAATTAATATTTGTTGCATAAAAGAGCATTTTTCATTTTACCTGTTGGGTGGAGTTAACCTCACACATACAAAACAAACTAAGAGGTTTTTTTGTGCCACTTTTTAATTAAAAAAAACTTAAAGACCTTAAGTGATATTAAAATGCAAGGAGAAAATGGAATTTAGTTATAAGAAAATCATAGTCATGTGTTGCTTTGGCTTGGTTAACCTCATCTTGTGGTCATCCTTGTCTCAGGGGGTAAAACCTTGTTCTGCTTCTGCTAATTTTAATACCTTGTTGCTAATATTTCAGTAGCTAAATACCCACTAGCATGATCTAACATAGGTCATTTATTTCATTACTGTTAATTTCATAACCACTATTTAGCTGGATTTAGGTATCTGTGAACATCTGCCTGGCCCAAGCAAGGGATCTTTGGTTCAATCGGTGACACAGGAAAAAGCAAGTGGCTGCAAATTGCCCCACAATGACACTAGGTCTGCTGGCACTAATTAAATCACTCTCTCCAACTTTTCTGCAGAGGAAAGGCCAGGAGACAATCCAATAGCCAGCATGATATGCTGAATCAGCTCCAGAAAGATGCCAGGATTTTAACTTAGTGGCGTGGTGACCTACAAAGTCTTATCTCCTTCACTCTTCTCTTTCACAAAAGTCTCCACGAGGTTGATAAATGGTAGAAACAGATGTGAAGGTGATGTTGAAATCTATTACAAAGGAAGCTGAGGGATAGTCGATGATGTCTTCTGCGACATAAATGATGTGCAGGTTGTGCTGGGATGTGGAAAAGCTCTCTGCACTGGAAAATGCATGTTTCATTCCAATATCAAGGAATATTTTCCTGGGTGATGTGCAGTGCAGCAAAGCCAGCAGAACTGTCAGGCTGTGACAGAAGAGAAGCCAGTGATGGCAGAAATGAATCAAGAGCTCGATTGCCTCTTGTTCTCCTTCACATGCTTCAGAGGTGGTTACTGGAAGCAAAAACTGGTGTTGCATGCTTAGGAAAGCTCTTCTGGTGTGGGATGCTCAGAATATGCTACAGGTGGCAAGTCAGCAGTACTGATGGGAATGTAGAAAGGAGGCCGGTTATGTTTTGTGCAAGATAGGGGAGGAGGAAGTGGCTTGGTAAACACTTCACACTTTGGGTTTCACAGGTTTGTTAATCCCATAAGAATTTTAAGGTAGTCAGATGCCACCAGCTACAGAACAGATATCCAGATTTATATGCACTCAGCCTGAACCCTTCCCATGCCTCTTCAGAAGAACATTTTTGTTCTTCTTGGTTGGAGTTTTTAACTCAGAACCCATTCCTAATGAACAAACCCTTGCTCTGGCTTTTCAACACAAACTAAAATATTTGCTTTCATTAAGTCAGTAAAGACAGGTTATAAAAAAGTAATTTAGCTTTAGAACAAATTAGACCATACAAGAGAGGCTCCTAAGCACTTAGAGAGCTGAGCAAAGTACAGATTTCTCACCTGTTGCCACCTGGTACACAAAGGTCTGTTGTAGTGTTTGTTAATTTATTCTGAAATTAATTAAATTAATTAAATGTCAATAAGTATTAATGAATAATAAAATATATTGCAATAGAATCATATGATATTATATGAATATATTAAAACATTAACATTCTAGTACAATTATATAATAACATTTATCTATTAATATTTATCTTTTATCAAAAATAATTAATTTCTTCTGAAATAAATCTGAAGCTGCTACGATAGCAATGTTCATATTTCTAATCCACACCTTCTAGAGGAGACAGAATATCTGGTGAGTCTTACCATTTCTTTAATCATTCTAAGGATTGGGTATTTACTGGGAAATATGTTTTGGTTTTGTTTGATGCAAAGGAGATAAACATTAATTTGAAGAGGATGGAAAAGCACCATGCTATAATTCATCAAATGATGCAGATGATTGTGGAAGACTCAAATGTTGGGAAACCACCTTGACAAATGCTTATCGCTGAATGAAAATCAGACTCTCTTAACCTGTCTCACTGCATAGCAAGTCACATTGCAAGCAGATGAAAATCTTGGGCATACTTTGAGAAATTCATCACAGAAGAACAAAGTGGCTTTCACAGGTGCTCGCTGAGACTCTCCAGAAGTCATTCTTGGGGAACAGTGTTGTGCTACTCCAAAGATTCACTGAACCTGCACAGAGCAAATTGCTAAATGCAAAGGGAATTGCTAGAAGCTGAGAACCTGTTTATTAAGAATGTACCATTGTCCCCATGAATGTGAAAAGCAGGAGAAGCTACAAGAATGCAGTACATGCCAAGATAAGTAACCTGTGTTGACACAAAGCCTTAGCAGGGTAACAGGATGAATTGATCTGTCCCACTACGTGCAGAGCCAAGATCACTGATACCCATTTTTGTTGGCACAGCCTCCATCTCTCACAGAGACTTTCCCTCGCAAGAATCACAGGGGTTAACTGGGGCTTCCAGAGGCTGGACAGTGACATCCTTACTCCAAGGTAATTCTCCTCAGGAATGAGGAATTCAGACCTGGCCCTCAATTCACAGGCAGAACTAGGGAAGAGATTGTACCTCTGTGCTCAGCACGGGTGAGGCCTCACCTCAAATACTCTGTTCGGATTTTGGTACCTCAGTCCAAGAAGGACATTGAGTGGCTGGAGCATGTCTAAAGAAGCTGGGGAAGGCTCTAGAGCACAAGTTTTTTCTGGAGCAGCTGAGTGAACTGGAGTTGTTCAGCCTGGAGAGGAGGCTGCTCAGGGGAGACCTTGCTCTTGACAATTCCCTGACTGGAGGTTGGAGCCAGGTGGAGTCAGTCTCATCTCCCAGGTAACAAGCAATAAGACAAGAGGAAATGGCCTGAAGTTGTGCCAGGGGAGGTTTAGGTTGGACACAAGGAATGACTTCTTCCCTGAAAGGTTTGTTAAATCCTGGCCCAGGCTGCCCGGGAGAGGGAGGGAATAACCATCCCTGGAGGGATTGAAAAGCCATCTAGATGTTATGCTGAGGGACATGGTTTAGTGGTGGCCGGGCAGTGCTGGGTTAACATTTGGACTTGATGATCTTAAAGGTCTCTTCCAACCAGAATGATTCTATAACTATTCAGTTGTTTGACTTCACAATACAAAATACAGGCTGAAATTCTTAGACAGTTAGAAAAAGCTGGATATTTCCAGGAAGGGGTAGTTTTGCCAGTGCAGCAAAACTTCACTCCATGAAGAAAGATAACCTCCAGCATAAAACCATTTCACTGCAGACAAAAGCTGTTTGTTTTTTATGAGTGAATTTTGATAGATTTCTTTAAGGTGATGTTGTGGGAAACAGCTTTGCTTTTTCAAGACCACAAAGGTCAACTCTGCGGATCCAGGTTTTGTCACACCAGTCTCTCAGCCCCACTAGCTGAGAGCTGCTGGGGCTGTTTCTTCGTGGCATCTGCAAACACCTCCACTACAGTAGGGCACTAGAGATGGCCATTGCCAGACTGTTGGGAATGCGATGGGTTCATCAAAAAAGACCCCAGAATTTCACAGAATCACAGAATTTCCTAGATTGGAAAAGCACCTTAAGATCCTTGAGTCCAATCATTAACCTAACACTGAGAAGACCTTGACTAAACCATATCCCTCAGCATTACATCTATGTGACTCCTAAATCCCTCCAGGGATGGGGACTCCACCTCTGCCCTGGACAAGCCCAGCACCTAATAACCTGCTTGGTAAAGAAATTCTTCCTCATATCCAATCTAAACTTCCCTGGGCACAACCTAAGGCCATTTCCTCTTGTTCTATCACTTGTTACTTGGGAGAACAGACTGACCCTGACCTCTCTACAGCCTCCTTTCAGGTAGTTGTAGAGAGTGAGAAGGTCTCCCCTGAGCCTCCTTTCCTCCAGGCTGAACAACCTCAACTCTCTCAGCTGCTCCTCATAAGACGTGTGCTCTGGGCCCTTCACCAGCCTTGTTGCCATTCTTTGGACAGGCTCTAGTGCCTCAGTGTCCTTGGAGTGAGGAGCCCAAAACTGAAAACAGTACTAGAGGTGTGGCTTCACTAGTGCTGAGTACAGGGGGACAATCACTTTCCTGGTCCTACTGGCCACACCATTCCTGATACAAGCCAGAATGCCATTGCTCTTCTTGGCCACCTGGGCACACTGCTGGCTCATGTTCAGCTGACTACCAGTTGACACCCCCAGGTCCCTCTCTAATGAGCATCTTTCGAGCCACTCTTCCCCAAGCCTGTAGTACTGCCAGAGGTTGTTGTAGCCAAAGTGCAGAACCCAGCATTTGGTTTTACTGAAATTCACACCACTGTCCTTGGCCCGTTGATCCAGATCGTTCTGCAGAGCCTCCCTACCCTTGAGCAAATCAGTAATTGGAATTACCCAGCTTGGTGTCGTCTGCAAACTTACTGAGGGTGCCCTCAACCCCCCCATCCAGATCATTGGTAAAGTTGCTAAACAGAACTGGCCCCAGTAATGAGCCATGGGGGATGCCACTTGTGACCAGCTGCCAACTGAATTTAATTCCATTTACTACCTTTTATTGCATGAGAAATCTTCTCAAAAGTGCAGTAAGTATATTTAAAGGAGTAATGAATGCCTTACTGTAGCATGGGGAGAACTGCACCGTTTTGTGAGCTCACAGATTAGTAATTTTGTGGTTGGTTTGGTTGGTTTTTTTCCAGGCAAGAAGAATCCAAGTAAATATTTGTACAAGAAATACATGTATAGGAGAAAGGCAGTCAGCCCTATTTTATTCCTTCAAAGATACTTCAGTGAAATTCTTTACAAATATTAGACTTGAGAGCTATCAGGTGTCATGGTTTATATCTCCTTTAAGTGATGAGTGAAGAGCTGCAAGGGAAGATGAAATAGATGGATGCTTGAAGTGGGCCAAAGACATATCTTCTGACCTTAGCAGGAGACAGGTGAGGAATGGAAACAACTATCCTGCTGTTTGTAGCTGTCTCTCTTGCATATATTTGTTTTTCCCTCTGCTTACCTTTAAAGTTATCTGCTAAAGCAAAGGCCTCTTCATGGACCCTACAAAAGCACTGCGTGGTTAGATCATCCTAACCAGAAACATGCTCATTCCCTAAGGACAGTGTCTCGGTGCCCTCCAGTGGTGGAAGCCTCCAGAGCAGCTTTGCATTTTCCCATTGCTTTTAGCCCCTTAAACTGTTATATTCAGATCCTTACAGAAATTATAACACTAATCTTCCATGCAAAGTAGATGATTAAAGGCCTTTGGTATACTTACTTGTGTTTACAAGTGCTGGAGAAGTTGCCCAGTCAGAGCTGTGGAGCAGCATGAATTGCTTGCCCCTTAGCAGAAGGTGAACTATAGAGAATATGTCACAAACATATGTACCTCTGGCTATATATGCACAAATATATCCCATACTTTGTGTGATATTTCCCAAATGCCCTGTTGATAGGACAAGAGAAAACAGCCTCAAGTTCTTCCAGGGGAGGTTTAGGTTGGATATTAGGAAAAATTTCTTCCCCACAAGGGTGGTCAAGGCCTAGCCCAGGCTGCCCAGGGCAGTGAAGTCCCCATCCATGGAGGAGTTTGAAAGCCGTGTAGATGAGGTGCTGAGGGACATGGTTTAATGGTGACCTGGCAGTGTTGGGTCAATCTTAAAGGTCTCTTCCAACCATAACTATTCTATGAATATTCAGATGTTAGATTTCACAATACAAAACACATTCTGAAATTCATATATAGATAGAAAAACCTATTTCTAGAGAGGGGTAGTTTTGCCAGTGCAGCAAAAGTTCACTCCGTGAAAAAAAGATTAACCTCCAGCATAAAACCATTTCACTGCAGACAAAAGCTGTTTGTTTTCTATGAGTGATTTTTGATAGATTTCTTTAAGGTGATGTTGTAGGAAACAGCTTTGCTTTTTCAAGACCACAAAGGTCAGCTCTGCTGTCATCACTACTGGTTCCTGCCTCACAGGATTAGTTTGCTTGCTTAGCTTTGGTCTGAAGTCTTACTACCTTTGTAATGGCACCTTCAACGTCTGCAATGTTTATTGTAGAGGCTGGTCATCCTGTGCCACTACAGATTAGCTGTACAGATCTTCTGTCCCTGCTCAGATTCTCACCTACCACCATTACTTTTTAGATACGGTGTAAAAAAACCTGAGGTGAGATCCAGCCTCCCTAGGCAAGAGCTGGGTGGTGGAGCCCTCAGCTCCCTACACCTTCTCTGGGACTTGGTTTAAAAAAGAGACTGAGGAATGCTGAAAAAGCAAAACTGGGCATTTCTTCATATTCAACATGTTTGCATTCAGCCTTGTTCCCCGTGTTTCCCAACCCCTGTATTAAGGCTCCAAATAGAGGTGTATTGAAATGCCACTGATTCAGAGCATAGTTGATAGATTAGACACCCTCAACTAGATAACGTGAATGATCTCCCCCCTTCCCATTAACACCCACACTCCTGCTGCAAGGGATTTCTTGAACAATTAGCTTTACTGCTGAGCACAGTTGGGCTGAGGCACCAGACTTTCTAGCTGTTTCTACAGGACTCTGCACTTCCTAGAGAGACTATTACGGAAAATCCAGCAGCAACCAAAGAAATACTTTCATTATAGGATGGATATGAAGTACACTGAAATGACACATACATATCAGACTCCCGTGTCTTCTATGTGACATTGTTCAGATCCAAATCTGTAAATCCAGAGCACTTAGGTCTGGGTCAAATCACAAGATATGATGAATTTGTTTGTCATTGTTTTGAAATTAAATCTTTGTGAGATTCTGTAGAGTTTTGGACTGTTTCTAAAATTTATTATTCATTCAAAAGTAAAAGAAGGTTTGTATAAAATATGTTAATTGCTGCCAGGAAAGAAAACTGGTGCATACTGTACTATTTTGGCCCAACTTAGAGCTGCATGGATAGAAATATGCTGATAAGGATCTACCATAAACCACTTGGTGACTTCAGGAAATGTCACTGAATTCAGGTAATACACACACATGGAACTAGGAGTTTAGATAGTTGACATGACTGGTTTTGCTTGAGGATGTAAGAACACAGATCTCTAGATAGGTATCACAATTGGACTGTACTGAGAAATAAGAAAAGCAATCATGGAAAAAAAAAATGTTAATTTTTTAAGCAGCTAAGAAAATGGAGTTTTACCTTTTTTTCTTTCCTTATCTAAGCCTCATCATCTTCTTGACAGTACAGAGTGAGATAGAGCTGGAGGCATCCTTTGGAATATTGGAGGCCACTGTGGTGTTGACATCACCCCCTCATGCCAGAGGGTGGTGTCAACAGTCTGGTGTCCAAACTCTGTGGCTGGAGGTATTCTGCTGGATCCATGGCTTTGCTAGAAGCAAATCTTTTCCAGATGTATAGGATGACCTTTCTAGGTGGGATTCCCTTTTTTTTTCATGCAAGTCACCTAATCTGAAAAGATATCAAGAAAACGGGTGGCAGAGGTTAATCTCCAGCATGACCTGCTCTAGATTTCCTCTTCAAAATAACTTTTTCCCCTTTGACAACCTCACCATTAGCAACGATCATTTGGATATTCCCTACTGTGCTCCATTTGTGCTCACCATTTTCTTGGGGACTGCAGAAAATCAGTGTAGATCACTGTGTAGGGCCCCATGACTTCAGTCTATACTGGTCTTTCTCAGAACAGGGCACGGCAGCTGGTCATGCCTCTCTGTTTTTACATACAGTTTCCTTGACTTGCACAGTTTTAGCTTAATTTAACACCCTCTGGCCCTATCTTGTTCCATTGCACTGGCTGATGTAGTTTAGCCCCACTTATTTACCCTCCTAAACCCATTCTTCTTACCTAACCATGACTTGGCCAATATCTCCCACGTCTGTTGTATTGCTCTGTGGGCTGAAAGGGAGAGAGAGCTGCAGATCTGAATCATGCTGGAGGAATCAAGACCCAGGTTAAATAGGAGTCAGAGAAATATGAATAAAGCATAGAAACTGCTTCTCACGAGAGTAATCTGTAGTGGACAGAGAGAATTTGGTTGAGAGTTTCCTGACACTTTAAGGATGCTAATCTTCCTTTGGCACAATTGTCACACCAGTTTAATCTGGTTTAATATGGTTTTCAGTTGGAAAGTGACTTAACTGGTGATATGAGAATCCTTACCAAACAGCCTAATCTCCAAAAGTACATCACTGCTTCCTGGAACAATCACGTCATTGGCCACAAAGATGCCCAGGGAGTGTTTGGGAAGATCTTGGTAGCCAGTCCGGAACAGTGCTATGATCTGGATCTATTTATCCGGATGTCTGGATGTACCCTGTGAAATGAAAATACTCAGTAAATCACTTTGTTGGCATGGATTTGGAAGTTCAGGAAGAAAGATCAAATTGCACAGCACATGCCTTTGGTGTAGACCAGAACCCATTTAGTATAAATTCTGGAACCGCACTGGGTTAGAACAGATGACCACAATGAAAATGGACCTTCAAGCAAGTCTCACCTGGTTGGTGCTGTTAAGTGCTGCTCTTCTGTCTCAACCAGGTACTCTGTCTAAATTTTTTTTATTCTTGCAGGGAAATGTTACAGACAGAATTAGTTAATAATACAGACTGGCTTGCTGAGAAGTGGTGGATAAGAGTGTCCTAGAATATTGCTAATAAGCTTTGTACCACAAAATTGATGGTTTGTCTTCTAATTCAAAGATTCAGATCAAATCCATAGGTTTGATCAAATACATACGGAGGTTATAGACTGAAGAAAGCTGAAGAATATTTTGGTTTCTCTCCTGGGAGGGGAATAGTTTGTGGAAGTTGTTCTGTAAAGATTCTTCTTCTAATATTGTGGGTTTCAATTTAAATTCTTCTATCCTGTACATTTTAAAATGTAGAGTAAGAAAAAAAAAACAACACAGAGCAGTATGGCAGAGCTAGGTGGAAATAGACTTTACTGCAGTGTCACATTCATTCAAACTTCAAACAACAATAACATCAAACCTTCCTTAAAAGCTCATTAGATCTTTAATTATCAGCATGGACACCACAAATAAAGTCTTGTCAATCCCTTACAAGAAGAGGTCATTTCATGGAATGTAGCTTAAGGGATCAGATACATTGAATTATTTGTAAAACTCAGAAGGAAAGTCAATCCTGAGGGAAGTTCGGCATCAAAATGGATTAAGCTGCACTTCAAGAAGGTGGTCAAATCTCACCACTTCAGCAAGCCTATAATCTTTGCCCTATTCCATAGTTTCACTTTGGTCTTGGATTTGACCTGATGTAGACTGCATTAGCTTTGAATGGAAAAATCACTTAGGATCCTGTCTTGCAAACCAAAGACTTTGGTATCACTAAAGTAAAAGTCCGTGTAAGTGAGCATTTGAAGATCCAATGCTAATTTTAAAATAAATAAATAAATAAAAGTCCCCAAATTAAATTTCTCCTAATTTTAGTGATTCAGTCAGGCACAGCTTATTCTGAAAGTGCAAGGATATTATTTCAAAAGTCTGTCATTTGAAAACATTGCTTTGGCCTCTGACTGCCTAAATCCTTTTTCCTTTCAATGAATATAAGTAAAATTTCAAAGGTGTTTATGTGACTAAACTACAGATTATGCAAAGCAAAGATTATAAGCAAAGATTATAAGCAAAGTTTTATATCCTGTTTTTTGAAGAACATTTAATCCCCCAGTACCAGAATCACGATGCCATGCTCTGGTTTAATCAAACATACGTTTTTAAAGACTTAGCAGTCTATAACATATCCTTCACTGTAGAGTTAGCCAAAGTTGCCCTTCCCACATAGACCTGAGCAGGCATTTGCCAAGACTTAAGCTGACACACTGGGCTGTCAGTCAAAACAACTGTCGTGGTCTGCACAGACAAATGGTCCACAACCTCCCTACTGTTGTAATAATTACATATGGCAAATGTAAATAACCTTTTCTACTGCCCCAGTGAAATCTGGCAGAGCTCAGCTCCCAGAAGCACATGTCTTCACTAGAGGTAAAGTTTGTACGCAAGGATTTCTGGAGTCAGAGCTCTTTGTGATGCCATGAAATAAGGTCCTCTACAGTCATATTCCACTGAACTATGAGGAAATGAACCTGTCCTTCTGGACACAGGGAGGAACTGCAGGATTGTTTTGCAAACACACCACATACCAACACTTTATCTAACTGCACATACCAGGGACTATCTCACAGCAAAACATCAAATATACCCAGAACTGTGATACATTGCATCAATGTTAATATGTTTTCTTATCTGTCACAGTGAGTGGTACATGGTGGGACTCACCAGCAGGACAGTCATGGAAGAAATTTTCAGAATGGCTAAAAAACGTATTTAAACCCAAAGGTAAGAGGGTGAGACATGCTCCTAAGTGTCAACATAGAGTAGAGATACATGTTTTGGAACTAAACAATTTCTAAGGTCTCAAACCATTCTATAAGTCAGCTCTGGCTGAGCTGGTTATCTCACCAGGACAACCAAAAATAACTTACCGTGATAGACCAGGTCCTGTACCAGCAGAGTCATGTGAGCAGGGCTGATTCACCTCACTGATTTGGGCTCTGCTGTTCAGCTCCCTGCCCTGTAATGCTTTGCACACTGCAGGCATTCCCCAGTAAGCACCAGGCACTGGGACCACAGAAACACTAGGCTCATCCCTGAATAGATGGGGATGCAAACTTAGACATAAGAAGTTAAGATGTCCTGGGAATAAACAAGTTGAGATGCTTACCTGTCAATCTTTTCTTTAGCTCCAGAAGTTCCACAACTGCGGCTGGTATCCGAAGGGGACCGATGTGCCGGGAGGGTTGAAGTTTATTATAAAGGCGAATGGGGGACAGTCTGTGATGATTTCTTCAGTATGAACAGTGGCAGTGTTGTATGCAGGCAACTTGATTGTGGTCAAGTTGTCTCTGTCTTGGGGCAATCTTACTTTGGCCCTGGCAGAGCAGGCATCCACCTGGACAATGTGCAGTGTAGGGGAACCGAAGCTCGCCTTTGGGACTGTCAGCACGCCGGCTGGAGCAAGCATGATTGTGGGCACCATGAGGATGTTGGCGTCATCTGTTCAGGTAAAAAAAAAAATTAATAATTACAGACTACAAAAAAATGTCTTTGAATTTTCCTGTTGACCGTAAATGTAGGAAACATCAGAGCAAAGCTTGGAAATCAGACTAGAGCTGAAATGTGTGTGTGTGGAGGCTCCGTGTATTTAGGCTGCTCTGTGCAACCAACAAAAAAAAGTTTGTCCTGAGTACGAAGATGGTGAAACGTAGGTAGTTCAGGATCACATCAGTCAACAGATTACTGGCCATTCCAAGATAAGAAAGGCAACTAGTTAAGAGGAGATAGAAGCATATCCAGATGTGATCCAGGCATGACTGAATTGAAAGGAAAAATTAATACTCTTGTCAGAAACAAAACTAAAATCAAAGATTGCATAGCTAGAAGCATCCTATTTTGAAGCAACATAACTAACTGCACAATAAAAGTAATTTTGAGGTGTTTTTTTGATGTTCACAGATGCGGCACGCTCCACGGTTGCACCAACAGGTAAGTCAGGGCTTTTGCAACCTAAGTCCATTAACCCTTCACAGTCTCCCCAAATGCACAGAGACTCATTTTTAGCTCAAAAATCATGTGATTACAGCTCCTTGGCAGACAGCATTAGAGAAAGGTACCTGCTCTGAATTGCTCCAAATTACTACTTACTCATCCACTGTAACATTATTTCTGTTCTTTGGATTGCTCACAGGAACTGTATTTGCCACTCATCTATGGATAATTAGGGAAAACGTAAGGCAAGTCTTAACACTCCAGGTCTAAGTTTCTGACTCCTGATTTTCTTACTGATCCTGAAAAAATCATAGCACCCTGGAAACCTTAAAGTGCAGACATTACTCATATTTCCTGGAGGTTTGAGTGTTAATTATGCTCTTCATAATACAGAGCCACAGAGCAGGGAGTGCTAAAATGCTGGTTTCTATCATATATAGCACAGAAATGAAAGAGACTGGTTCCCAAAATCATTTCTCCTCAAGACTTGAACCTGCAAAAACACATTGGAGTTGCCCTGAACTGTGGCTGTATATTCTGTAAATCTATTTCTGCACTGATGGCACCACGGGCAAATATTGCTGAAGTTCATTTAGAACTGCCATTAACTGGCAGAAATTGCACTCACGCAACCAGAAGTTAAGGTCTGGTGCATTTACCCAGTGCTGCACAGAACCTGATGTTTAGATTATTTCACCAGAATCTCAGTTTTTCACTACCATTCTTACAGTTCTCTAATAATTTATTTCCTCCCACTTCCAGCATCCTCAAGGAAGCCCCAAACTTCCACTTCTGCATCAACATCTTCCACAGACACCACTGTTGTAACATCTACCACAGAACCCCTGACTACAGCTGGCCAAGGCAAGAGAAAAAAAATAACAAACTGCAAATGCCACGTGTGGAAATTTTTGAGCATTATAGGCAATTTGCTTAAAGCAGACAGGTGGAACACTGTGAATCCAGTAAAAACATTTAAGAACAGAACAGAATGGCCTAGGTTGGAAGGGACCTTAGAGATCATCTAATCCAACCTCCCTGTCATGGGCAGGGA
>JANIJG010020465.1:9275-31540 GCA_024611175.1 Megaceryle torquata
CTTTGTCTCTTGCTCAGCATTGCTCAGCTCCCCTCTCAGGCTGCTCTTCTCCAGCTGAACAGCCCCAGGGCTCTCAGTCTGTCCTGGCACAGAGATGCTCCAGGCCCCTCAGCATCAGGACTCTCCTTATCTCTCAAACCAGGGAGACCAGAACTGGACCCAATACTTCAGAGGTGGCCTCATTAAAGCAGAGTAGAGGGAGAGGAGAACCTCCCTTGACCTGCTACCCATGCTCTTCTTTCGTCTTTTTGTGGTATTGGTAGGACTTTTTTTGGGGTATGAAGTCTGTCTGTCCCCAGCTCTCACTGCAGCTCCCTGAGGCTGGGGGTTTTCTGCAAGAGCAACAGTGTGGACTCGCATCTTTCCCCACTGGCCTCGCTGGTCCTGGGTACTGGATGTGGGACACATGCTTTGCCCTCTCCTCCTGGAGCTCCTGTTTTCGTGGTGATCAGCAGAGGTGCCTCCTCCAGCGTCGAGCTGGGGATAGCTGCAATATCCTGCAAGGGAGAGAAGAGCGGCTCTCGCCCCGCGCAATGCTTCTGAGGTTGGACGGGAGTCGGAAGGCAGGCTGTCTGGTGTGCTGCCAGGCTGCTTACAGGACGTGGTATGTGCCCTTACGGATGAAAGTGAGTCAGTCCTCTGGGCTCTGATGCTGTGACGTATAGTGTGATACATCACCAAGGGAGGACAAACACGCTCCACGTTTTTGATCTGGCCAGAACCAGACAGGCAAACACATTCCTCCAGCATCTCTCCCACTGCCACAGAGCTGGGATGTTAGCTCTGGCCTCTGAGGGCAGACACCTAACATCTTCTGAAACCCCTGGGACCCAAAAACCCCTCAACAACCTGAGCTGAGATTCCAGGGAAGAGAAACAGCCCAAACCACCTTGTGAAGGGTTGTGCAAGAGCTTCCCCGGGGCAGGCGGGTGGTGTCCTGGTGCCACTTCACACAGCGCCAGCAATTTGTTAGCAGCAATTATTTGTCATGCCTCGCTGCTCTTTATGGTGGCAGCCTTTTAATGAGAAAAAAAAAAAAAGAGGCTATCACACTGTTGTCTTGAGCTGCTTTGAGCTGCTCTTGCTCAGGATTGCTGCGCATGACCAAGCAACATACACCCAGTTCGAGGTTGCTCTCTTGTGGGAGTGAAGAAGGGATTTCTGCAACAGAAACAGCTCAGGAGGGTTCAGCTAGTTCTGCAAAGGTTCTAGGAAATAGTTTGATGCTGTTCTTAAATAAAAAAATCTCCTTGTAATTCCTCCTGGTCGAATTTCTCAGTCTGTGCTGTTGTGGGGGTTGTGGTGCAGTATGGGGGGGTCATCCTGCCCCAGCTCTGTCCTGCTCTCCCCAGTAATATCTATGCAGCCACTGCCATCCCCGTGGCTGGTTCTCCTGCCTGACACCGCTGCAGACACAGCAATGAGCAAGCCCCAGCTCTTGTGCCCCATTTCTCATGGTCTGGACCCAATCCAGTGCTGTGGGTCTGCTGGGAAGGCAAACAGTGCTGTGCAGTCAGCTCTGAGAGCATCGGGGGGGTTTCAAGAGCAGAATGAACGGCCACATGGCTTCGTGGAGACAGCACAGAAACCATCAGCTTTACTTATTACCAGGGGCCAGAAAGAGCTACAGACACGGCTGAAAAAGTGACCAGAAAGTAGGAAAGCACTTAATTTTTTCCACCCAAGTAGAAGAGAGGCAGTCACACTGCAGAGCACCAGTGCAAAATATCTAGTGCTAACGTCCCGCAACGCTCTGCGGGCTCCCGATGTAACACAGCCAGGGCTTGGGGTTTTTTTTTGATCTCCTGGGCAAATAAATAAAATGTGATATTAAATGAAAAACCACATAAAACTTGTTCACCAGAATAGAGTATATTGCTCATTTGCTGCTAAATTACAGCCTATTCATTTCCTGCTAAGCAGGCTATTAAGCAGTGCTGTATCACACGAGGAGTGTTTCGGAAGCGTTACCGCCGTGCAGCGGGGGAAAGGGGACGTTGGCTTGTTTTGCTTTTTTAAGAGGTAATTACAGGGTCGCACCGATCCCCGGTATCACTGCTTTGCCCCTACCGAGTGACACCCGGCGTGAATTGGGCCCTGACTGTTGATTTTTCCACGTGCAGAGCCTGCCAAGGACCTCATTCAGCTGCAGAGCATTTGCTGATGCTTCCTCTCCCCAGCACTTGGCCGTGATTTGTTTTTCTACAATTAACGCCGCAAGTCTTTTATGACAGCAGAAGATTTTGCACGCACAAAAATAGTCAGGAAGTGAGAAGTCAGAGCGTGTTGCACTTTCCCTGCCAGTTTCTTGCTGACTGCCTTCACCGAGCGTTCCTTTGGCCCTCGCTGCAGCTCAGCACCTCATGCCCCACCGAGCACCGACCCCACACTCGCCCTACAACCGGTGCCGGTGGCAGGGGCACGTACTCACATGAGGGACCAGCCCAGGTAGACAGCGGTGCTGCCCCAGTACATGGGGTTGTCCAGGACGCTGAAAGGGAAGCTGGTCACTTTTGCCTCCATCAGGATGCCAAAGTAATCACCTGCAGAGCAAGCAGAGAATTTCTGGTTAGGCTTCGTGAAGCTGGGAGTTATGGGGGGGGGGGCTTTGGTACCCCCTGTGCCATGGGGCATCCCTGCCAGGGATGCAGAGTGAAGGTAAACAAGAAGGTTCGCTGCTGACCTCCAGGCTGAGAAAACAACAAACAGATTGTCTGTTTACTCTGTGTCTTATCAGCTTCCCCAGGAATGGCTCTTTGCCCATGAGAAAGGTTTGTGCACTGCAACGAGGCTACAGCAGCCACGTCCCTCATCGGGAGGCAGCTCTCCAGGTCCCAACTGGCTGATTCTGGCTTTCTCATCTGAAAACTGCCCATCTGATGCCACTCGATGAGGAAGCAAGTGCATAGGATCAAATCCATTAATGGGGAAATAAGCCCAGCGCCCTGTAACGGTGTTTTGAGATGTTATAATCATGACTGCCACCACCAAATGCCCTCATTCAGTGTCACCCTTATCTCATAGTTCAAAGAATTTCTCAGATTTTCAGAAAATAGCACCTCTGCCTACAAAACACTCAATTATAGGCATGATGATGATGATGACAATAGGTGATTGTCATCTGTAACAAGGAAAGCTTTCATAACTGTCAGAATCCAACCAGCTTCCTATCTACTGAAGAGTGATCCCTCCTGAATGGAGGCTGGAAAAGAAATGACAAGCAAGGAGATGTTGTGCAGCTTGTAAGAGGCATTTTGGTGGGGAGAAAGGGCCAGGATGCAGATCTCTTAATTTCTCTTGCTCTTACAAACGAGACCACAAAGCCCAGCAAGGATTTGGCTCCGTGTCAATGATGCAGCATCCATCAGTGAGGAGCAGCACTGGTCCATCAGCCCATGGGTTGCTTTCCCAACTCTGCTGCCAGCCCATTCCCTGACCTTGGGCAAGTCTCCTCTTTCCCTCCCGGTGCTATTGTGCACTGATCTTAATATCAGTCTTTCTTATAGCGCGGAGGGTGGTGAGGATTAATGTATGGTGAGAAAGTGCTTGGAAATCCTGATAAAAGGCATTACAGGAGTACAAACTATTCAAGGTTATTATTATTACCTAGATCGTGGTGTAATTTCTTTGACCTCACATCGTGCAAAAACATTTATTTCTATGGATAAACAGCGCCTGCCCAATTAGACAATGCTTTGGGGTTTTAACTACAGGCCTCTAAGTGAGATAATTGCCTCGTATTCATACTATATGTTCTCACAGTTCCTTGGCAATGCATCTCCGAGATTGTTCTGGTAGAAAGAACACATCACCCCCTGCCACACAGCCCATTTCTGTGCTTTCTTATGTGTCAAAATGCTTCATTATACCCTGGCCGCCCTCGCCTTTGGGCTGAGCACCTCGCTCCCCAAACACCGCTGGCACCAGGAAGGATTGCACAAAGCCCTGGCTCCCGTGGGGCTGGCAGGGGCTTATCTGAGCCTGGCACTGGTGGGGCCATGGGGCCCTCTGGGCAGGCTCCCTGCGAAAGAAAGCACAGAGCAGCTCAGGGGAGTGGGCAGCTCCCCCAGGACACGAGCTTTCCTGATGTAATCCCTGCCTCTAAACCCACACGGTTAAATGAACACGACCATCAGAGAGGACCTGCAGTATTTTCGTACTCAGGTGCTGAGGAAAAGGACCGTGCATTGGTTTGCACAGCATCAGTCTGGGCATCTCCTGTGCCTTCAGGAGGCCCTAAAATCAGGAATCTGCTCCCTGTCAGGCTGAGGGACTTTGCCATCTAATTTGGGTATTTTTTTTTGCTGGAGGTCAGTGTAACCATCTCCCTGCACAGGGCAGACACTTTGGAGTATGGCAGCAAAAGGCCTTTTTGATGCACTCCACAAGGTCTCCCTGGAACCCAGCCTGGGCTGAAGCACCACCTCTGCGTCCCTCCGGGGAGCTGGCAGCTCCACCATCACCCGGTGACTGACTTGGCTCAAGTCAGATTTACCTGAAATCTTGGTCAGTGCTGGAAGAAACCCCACTTGGGCATGACACAGATGGGCCCAGACAGGCAGAGGTTCCCTCAGCCTCCAGGAAGCTGTGCCCCCATTGTTAGGAAACAGGGCAATGGCACTGAACGGATGCCCAAATCCCTACGAGGGCACGGTGCAGAGCCAGGCTGCTGGGAGGATGGCTCTGCAGGGAGGAAGGCTGCCAGGGTGAGGGGCCACATCCAGCCGCTACAAACAGAGGCTGGGGTGGGTGCTGCTGTGTGGGAGGTGGGGTGGTATGGGAAGGCTTGTTGTGGAAGGGTGACTCCCGTGGCTCCTGCTGCCCACACTTAAGAGGCAAGGTGCTCTGCAGCTGCTCCAGAGCTGAAATGTGCTGTTAAAGAGGAGCCCTAATGGGCAGCCCCAGTGCACTCTCTGTGCCCTGCCTGGTTCAGCCCTCACTGCTGTAGGAAAACTCAAAAGGGAAGAGTCAAACACAGCTCCAGTGAGTTTTTGAAGTGCTTGGGTGTTAGAGGCTCTCCCAGAACTCCTCTCAAGTTCAGATACTGACTGAGAGAAGAAGCTGAATGATGCTATAACCTCTGTCTTGTCAAAGCAGAACAGCTCTTTGCTGCCTGCAGTTAGAAGTGCTGTCACTGCTGGGAGACCCTGCTCCTCCCACAGCACCAGCACATCACTGAAGCCCTGCACACAGGAGGATGTTCCAACTACCGATCCCAGGTGAGTCTTGAGCAAGAGAAGATCCCATGTGAGAACCTCAAAGATCTGCAGACCCCATGTCTTCCTCACAGCTGGGTAAGAAACCACTCTGAACAGCATTTTCCATTAAGAGTTTGCCGACTTGGACTCATGGGGTCTTTGACAGAGCTGAGAATCACAGGGTCCCAGAATGGTGGAGTTTGGAAGGGGCCTCAGGAGATTATCTCATCCAACCCCCCTGCTCCAGCCAGCAGGGTCACCCAGAGCAGGGGGCCCAGCAGCGCAGGGTCCAGGGGGGTTGGGAATCTCTCCAGAGAAGGAGACTCCACAACCTCTCTGGGCAGCCTGCACCAGCCTCTGCCAATCTCACGGCAACAAAGTTTCTCCTCCTGTTCAGGAAGCTGCTATTGGTGCAAGGATGGGTGATGCTCTGCAGGGCTCCAGCTGGGCCATACCTCTGGCACAGAGATCCTGAGCCAGGCCAGCTGCACCAGCACATGTTCTCAGCATCTCCCCGCCCTGACCCAGCTCTGCCCCAGTGCCCATCACGCCCCAGCTAGCAGGGAGAGCTGGCCTCGCTCCCTGCTGTGTCACACAAGGCCCGGAGCCGTGCAGCTTCAGCCCGGGGCACTGGTGGCAGGGAGAGCCTCTGCCCGCAGAGAGGATGGAGCAGAAGTGCCCAATACGGGCCACCACCACCGCCTCTTCCTTGCCCCAGGGGATACGGGAGCCACCGGCCACGCAGAGCGGAGGGGGACAGCTTACGCTGAGCCTGACTCACTTGTTTGCTTTTCCCCAGCGGTTCAATTCCAGCGGATCCTCCTGGTCAGATGAATCAGGCTTTACGTAAACAACCCCAGACCTGGCTGAACTTCAGGAGCATTCATGCAGCACTTGCTGGCGGGTACTCCTGTGCCCGGCCTCTCTGGACACAACTCCGCAGGCACAGCATCGCTCCTGGGGGCTGCGGGTGATTTTGGAGGGTGCTGGTGCCCGCAGCTGGGGGACAGGGGTGTGACGTGGGGCCGGGAGTGGGGCGGCACAGACAGGGGGTGACGGCACGCGTTCGGGAGTGCTGAGCTCTATTTCTGGAGGCGGGATCTTGGCCAACTCAATGCATTTCTTTGCAACTCCACTTGAAACCAGGAAGGCTTATTACCTCCCTCTCTTCTTCCTGACGACGCTGCAGGAGCTAATTGAATTTGGTTTGTAAAGCACTTGCAAAAGCACAGCCTAAATGCAGTGTCAAAGCTGGGGCTCTGATTATTTCAGCCAGCGGGAGCTGCCCCTTTCCTTCGATATTTATTGTTCCTGTCTCTATTTTATTTTTATGAATTCCACACATACTGGCATGTTTTTAAAGTCAACAATGCTAATAGAATTACTCTTTAAATGTGAAAGCAGGCGCGGTGGAAAATGCCTTCTGCCATAAAGCGGCAGATAAAAGAATCTGTCAACGAATGTCAGGTTTATTGCAGAGCAAATGGGATCCTGCCTCAGCTGCCTGTGTCAAGGCTGCCAGAGGACTCAAACCTGCTGTGCTGGTACCGACCTGCTCGTGGGGTCTGTGCTCTTCTGGAGGGCGTCTGGACTGTCAGATGATTGGCTGCTTTCTAAAATTTCAGGCTGGACACTGAAAGTGATGGGATTCAGAGTCTACAACCACTGCACCACCTCCTCCGTGCGAGGTAACGATGTGGTTAGGTCATGCTTGAGTATCTTAAAGCCAAGACCAAATCTAACAGCTCTGAAGAGGATGAGGAAATTCTTACAGGACAGAGTCCTGTAAGCAAATAGACCCCTGAAAGGATTAAATGCATTTTCTGGTTAAGTTGTTGCATTTTCAGTGCTTACCTAGGAACGTCCCAGTGAATCCCAGTGCTAAGAAGCTGGAGATGACAAATAAGGTCCCTACAGCCAAGATGGCCAAGCCTGAGTAATAGGCCCAGTGGCAGTCCAAGCCCTCCAGCTTCGGCTGGCTCTTCATGGCCTCTGTGAAGCTGTCAGAGAGACAACAAGGGCTGTTAGAAGTGGCGACTCATTACCTACATCACCCACCTCTTGCAGGAAGATACGGAGCTTTGAGAGAGGATGCTGCTGAGAGCAACCCCTCCCCAGCTTCCCTTTTCCACCTGCTCAACCTCCCAACAGGAGAAGCAAGGAGCTGATACCTTGTGAGAAGCCAGGGGCAGCTATTTCTACTTGCAACCCTCGCTCACTCTTGGAAATACCAACCCCACTGAACTGCAACCTCAAAAGCTTTCCAAACCCCGGGCTTCATCGTGACCAGGAGCGCTGGGAAAGACGCCCTTGCAAATGCTGGAGGCTGTGGTGCCTCAGCACAGGACTTGAAGAGCTGGGAACAATTGGCTGGGTTATCTCACGCTCCCACCCCCATTCCTCTCCATCAAAATATTTTGCAGCGTTCATGTGTTAGCCACGTGCCCAGGAGTGATTCATGGCTGAAGCCTGACAGTCAGGGGGAGGATTGGAAGGGCGAAAGGAAAATACTCGAGACACGCGTTTTTAAGTGCGAACACAGCTTCTCAGCTCCGGGCTTGTTCAGGCATTTCAGGTCTGACCTTCCAAATACTCGTTTGTGAGTGGAAAAATTGTGACCCCTCGCTTCAGCCGCCTGAACTTTGCCCAGAGCAGGGCTGGGTAGACTCAGCATCTCACACAGTAATGATACAAACGCATGACTACAAAAGAGACAACGCAGTGACTAAAAAAATGCCCATTAATAATGGTGAGAAGAGATAACAGCCCCGCAGAGCTGTACACAGTGTTTCTCCACATGCCGCTGACACATGAGGTAGGAAACTTTGAGCCTTATTTTTAATGAGCACCCTGGAGGCTGAAATTTCAGTGGAATAACAGCTCTCCTGCGTCTCCAGCCACCGCTGCTGGGCCAGGAGAGCTGCTCCTGCCCGTGCTCCCAGGCTCCTCAGCTGGAAGGTGCTTCCATGACGTTACCTGCAGGGCTTGGGATAGTTTTGTTCCTTCACGTCCAGCTTCCCCAAAGCCTACAAACCCCTGGATTTTCTCTGTTGCCCAAATGAAAGCTGAGAGAGACAGTCCTGCCTGTCTGGACAAGTGGCTGGCCAAGCACCTTTCAAAGGCTCAAAGACCAGATGGCAAATTACACGCACCAAGCAAAGTCCCGTGTGAAATCTAAACCCCATGGTTTAGGGAACTGGATGGCATTTTTTCTTTTCCTTGGAGCTCATTCCTATGAGGTTTTCTACTACTGGGGAGCTTTCAGGAGCCCAGAGCAAGCCATTTAATCTTCACTTTGGACTGGAGTAAGGAAACAAATCAAAGAATAAATGTCATGTGTTTGGGAGCGAGCAAGAACGTGGCATCTTGGTGATTTACACCCTGCCCTCCACGCTGGAAATTACAGGGAAATTCTCTTTTCCAGGGAGCTAAGCACAGGCAGAGGACCAACAGCATGGCCCAGGGCAATGTAATGGCCCAGGTCCCCAGGACTGGTCCTCCTCCTGCTCCCAGCACACCTCCCTGCTCTCCCCAGACTCATGCTGGTTTAGCTTAAAATCATTCCTGGTAGGAACACACTAATCCGGCTGCGACATGAAGCAGCAGCAGCTGCACAACCCTTTGCATCATTTCTCTGGTTATTTATTTTTAAAGGACACAAGTCTCTCCTATGAGGAAGCTCAAATCCATATCCCTGCTACTGGAGCTGCTTGGGTTTGGGAGGAGAGAGATCATTCTGTGGGGATGTGCCCGTCTGCCTGAGCAATCCTGGCCTGGTTGCGCTTTCACAGCACAACGTGACATCCCCAGGGATGCTCCACAGCTCTTTGCTCCCACAGAGCAAGATGCTAATGCCTTTTCTCAGCACTGGGGGTTCAACTCCACATCTGGCCAGCACTTCTCCAGAGGGCATCAGCAATCAAAAAATGCTGCTGCTGATCCCTGGGGAGGCAGGTCTGGGAAAGCAGCACTGAGTCGGCTACCACCTTGACCCCAGCCCTCAGCAAGGAGACCATAGAATGGGTTTCGTTGTAAGGGACCTTAAAAATCATCTTGTTCCAACCCCCTGCCATGGGCAGGGACATCTCCCACTAGAGCAGGTTGCTCAAAGTCCCATCCAGCCTGGCCTTGAACACCTCCAGGGATGGTGCTTCCACACCTTCTCTGGGCAACCTGTGTCTCAGCACCCTCACAGAGAAGAATTTCTCCCTAATACCTAAGCTACCCTCTTCCAGTTTAAAACGGTTACCCCTAATCCTATCACCACAGTGTCTCATGAGAAGCCCCTCCTCAAATTTCTTAGAGGTCCCCTTTAAGTTCTGAAAGGCCACAATAAGGTCTCCCTGGTACCTTCTCTTCTCCAGGCTGAACAACGTTAGAGCAGAGAGATGTACAGCTCAAGCACAGCACTCAGAGCCTTCTTCTCGGTCCAGGTGAGCTGGACCCCTGCTCTCTTACATCCTTGAGGCTCCTCTTATCCTACGCTAGTGACCTGACATGGCCTCGGAAGAACGAAGGTGGCTCTGAGAACGTGAACCGATTGACTGCCAATCAGCCTGGGAGGTTTTGCAGCCAGCACGTGACGGGGTTTGTTTTGGCAAAGCCGTCTCTCCTGCTCCAGATGATCCCATCCTTCCTTTTCATGGTCGGCTAGGCCAGCATTAGTTATCCTCATCAGCACGTCTTGCTCGGTCCCCTGCTGTTTGGCTTACAGCTAGAGAGGGAGGTGTTTGCGCGGAGATAATGGACTGCCTTTCCCTCTAGTAATGTTTTATATCTTCCTAAACACACTCTCTGTTTGCATTAAACATGATGCGCACGGGAGTTTTCAGAATTGGTAAATAAACCTTTTAAGCATTTATGATGCTGGGCCATGACAAGCGGCGCGGAGTCGTCAATTATTCTGGCACCCGCCACTGCTCCTCGGCGGCGGGGGAGCCTCATCCTCCCTGGCAGGGGGAGGACAAGGTGTTGGCCATCTCCCTTGCTAGGGGAGCGAGTCATGCAGCCGATCTGTCATGAAACCAGTCCCTTTCACCATGTGCCTCTGACTCACGTTTCTGACAGCATTTATTTCTGGCTGCACGACAAGGCAGCGGCCCAACTCGGCACCCAAGAGGACACCAATTAAAGCCACTCTTTGTCCCTCCCAGTACCTGGAAATGCTTTATGTGCCGAGTGGAGCGATTGCCATGGTGAGGAGCACCTCTCTTACCAGTGCAGGGGAGGGGTGGGTGGGCTGCGACCTACTTTAGTCTCATACCTGGCTGCTATCACGAGGATGTCTGCCATTGGTGGGGGGGGGCTGGAAGATGTCCCCAGCTTTGGCAAATGGAAATTGGGAAAATAAAACTTCCCCTGACACTTTCCCATGGTTGCCAGCATGAAGCATGATACCAGAGGTGCCCAAGCTCCACCCCAGCAGAGGAAAAACCTAATCTATCAGCTCCACTCTGGCCAAATTCATAGAATCATAGAATGTTCTGGGTAGAAAGGGACCTTTAAAGCTCATCTAATCCAGCCCCCCTGCAGGGAGCGGGGACATCTGCAACCAGAGCAGGGTGCTCAGAGCCCCATCCAACCTCCCCTGCAATGGTGTCAGGGATGGGGCAGCCACCACCTCTCTGGGCAGCCTGCGCCAGCCTCTTACCACCCTCAGCATAAAAAAATTTCTTCCTTTTATCTGGTCTAAATCTCCTCTCTGTTAATTTCCCACACAATAAAACACACGATCTGGAAGAACACTCAAAATGGTACTGCAGAATGGGGTTGGAGATGTCACACTGGTGGGCTTGCAGGAAAAAAGTGGGAACGAGGGAAACTGGCTGCAGGTCCTCTCGCTGGGACCCAGAGAGGACACCCAGCCAGGTTTGCACAAACAGGCACCGATTTATTCAACTAGAAAATGGCAATTGCAACACCAGAAAACAGTTATCAATCAAACCCGCAGTCCAAAATATGTCCCCAAAGGCCACAGGAAGCATGAAGCAAATCTGGAAATACTGTACTAAGAGAAAAGTTGTGCTTTTTAGGCCTCTGGGCCTCTCTCAGTGGCCCATAGCGAGTGGATTTTGTAATCCCTTTCCCACAAAGGAGGGCAAAGACCTCGTCCGGCAAACTGGGTCGCTGCTGGGAACAGCCCAGCGGTGCTCCCTTTGCCTGATCCCAAATATCAGCCTGGAAACTGGGGCTGGCAAAGGCAATTGGGGCAGAACTGGGCCAAGGGCCATCAGGTGGTGAGGAAGCAGCAGCGGTGCAGGCAGCCAGGGTTTCGGAGCCAGCAGCCACCCCCGCAAGATGCCGCGTTCACCACGCGGGACGTCGCTCCGTCCCCCACGCCTGAGGTTTTGTTCCTGTCGGCAAAAGGAGGCAACGGGGGTAAAACCATCCGGTGGTGCCCAGCAGCACACGCGGCAACAAAAGATCTTGTTCCTTTGAAATAAGCAACCCCAACGATGCTAAAATGGTCCTGCCGATACCACCGGCAATTGTTAGCCCAGTCATCATCTTCACAGCTTCTTTTGCCAATAATGACTTTGCTTTTCTGCCAGCGCCAGTGTGGATGTTATTTAGGTCAGCTGGGGGCTGTGGCAGCTTCTCCCCCTGGGCTTCTCATCTCAGCCGCCCTGTTTCCTCGTCTGGATGCCCGGCAGCTGCTCTGGCAGGGCCAGGAGGTGCTGTTGGCTGCCTGAGGCTCTTTCTGGATGGCCATCAGAGATTGCTGGCAGCGTGGCTCGGAGGGGACATCGGCTCCTTCAGGCTATGCTTGATTCCCATCATAAAACTTGGTCACTTCAGCACAAAAGGGCACGTGGTTCTCGGATCGATACCGTTAACACCATGCTCCTTCATGGTACTAGCTCACAAAATTAAATGGCATTGAGCGTAAAACTGAGAGGCACTACCAGGCAATGTCAAGCAGCCCCTTCCCTGGGCAAAATCCTGTCCCAGGGTGGATTCATTTTCTTGGAAGCATCAGCTCTAAGTGAGAAGCTCATCCATGTAGGAGGCAGGATGCAGTGGGTGGCATCAACACACGACTTTGTGCCAACCAGCAGCGTGGTACCCACGAAGAACATCGCCAAAGGTGCTACAGGGCTCGCTCCCACCTGAGGCATCACAGCCCTAGGCACCCCAAGACCCTCACACCCCCAAACCCCAGTGTGCATGTGGGTTTTCCCTTTACAGCTCAAACACCCTGAGACCCTAAGGTGGGAAGTTCCTAAGCTCCCTGCGTACAAAACCACCTGCAGATGCCTGCCCAGCGATGGGGAGTTTGCCAGGGTGTGCACAAAGGGAGCTCAGGAGGGTTTGGAGGCAGCGCCCGTGGCTAATTGTGGAGTTGCTGCAGGGAAAGACCTTGACAGTGTGGAAAGGCAGTGGAGTGTGACACTGGATGAAAGTCTGGAGGCCAGTGAAGGTTGTCATGTCCCACGTCACACAGATAAGTCATAAATGGCTGGGGTAGCGGAAGCAGTGCAAATAGTTCAAAAGTTTAGGAATTTTTTTCACAGATAAGAGCCTCAGTCATGGAAGTTTCCCTCCTTCTTGCAGAAAGAGCATGGCTGTAATGAAAATAATCATTGCACCCAAGTAATTAAGGATGCTTGTCTTGTGCAGTTGACTAAGCAGGTCCCCCCTGGTCACAGGTCATTCTGGATTGCTTCTCAGAAACAAGGCTGGGCTGATAACAAAGCTCAGAGCTGGGAAGCACCTAATTACTTAATAGAGCACAAAACATCCTCTTCTTACACTCAAGGTAACCCTACTGAGCAGAGTTTGTCTAAGAGCATCACAGCACTAAACTGGGGACAGCACTGTGGCAGAGAGCCCAGTGCTGAACTGGGCACAGGACCATGGCAGAGACCCCTGCACGGGGTGGGCGGTGAAACAGTTTTCAGCCACGATAGCAACCCACTTGCAAAGTTCCTGTCTGCTCTGCCCTCCCCTCCTCCGTCCCTCGCTAGGAGCCTTTCAAAAATTCAGTTGTGAAAAGGAAGCAGGTTTTTCAAAACAAAAAAGACATCCTGTGGGCTCCTTGATCGCTCCCTGGCAGCCCCCACCCACATAAAAAGTCCCCAAAGCACGCACAGCGGAGTTTGAAAGGCTGGATTACAGCACTGGGGGTGGAGGGACCCCCTGAGGCTGCCTTTTTGCTCGCTATCAGCGGCCTGCACGCTCTGCGCAAGCAACCCCCACTGCTGTGCTCAGCCGAAGCGCGCGGCACGGCTCGCTCTTTGCCGGCTGGATTGCCTCCGCGGGGCTGAGGAGCGGAAAACCTGCTTTCATCGGCGCGCTCAAGTGCAACTGACGCAGAAAACAAAATAAAGGGAAAAGCAAAATAGTGAGAGTGGGTGCAACGCGTCCCTCCCGGTATCACTGGCCACTGAGATGACAGTGACCTTGTTGTATGACCTGTGAAGCCCTCTCTGGCCGGTCGAATGCTGGTTTGGATCTGGTTTGTATCTCCACACAAAGGCAAGCGGTAGGATGAATCCTTCCCAAATGGAACAAGCTCTCTGGGCTTGAGCAACAAGCCTTGGGCAGCCCTAGAGGGCTCGCTGAGCTGGCAATGGAGGCAGCAAGTCTTCCAGGTACATTTCAGGGGAACTCTGGCAGTTGCTGCTCTGATGAACACCCTGAAACCATCCCACCTCCCCCGCAGTTAAGGGTTTGCCTTGCTTGAACAGCCTCCCAAGCCTGCTGGCTGTCACTCAGGCCAAATTCAGTGCCAACAAAAAGCAAGGGAATAACCCAGCCATGTTGAAACATCGGGCAAAATAAACTGCATGTTGCAATCATCTGAAATGGCCTTGGCCCATGAGGTGGCCTGGCAAGTGTGGTGAGCTGGCATCTCATCCACGTTCTGCTGTGGGTGTGCTGCCCCATATTCTAGAGCCTCTCCTCCAAAAACAAGGTGCACATGGGGCATTTCCAGCCCCCTGGGTTGACTTTGCTATTCCCCTCAGGACCTGACTCATGGGCTGAACAGGCAGAGCCAACCCCAGCAAGCCCCACAGTGCTCACAGACTGGTGACACAGGACAGAGCGATGCCAGCCCTGGCAGGGCACTGAGGAGTCTGCGGGGGGAAAGCCTCATGCGGTGTGGGGACAGAAGAGGCATCTTTGGCTCTTGCTGTGACCCAGAGAGCCACGCTGACCCAGGAGCCAGCAGGACCACTGGGAACTGAGACTGGCCCTCCATCCGCCGTGTTTTTAATTAAAGGCAGGCTCAAGGCTTTGCACTGCTTCCCAGACAACAAGTGACGATGCCATTGGTGCGAGAGACCGCCGAGACATTCCCCAGCGAAATCCAAGCCCGCCGTGTCGCTAAGGCATCAGCAGAACACACACATGCCCTCTTCATTGCCTGCAATCAATTACAGCCCCATTCACTGCGAGCTTTCATACAGCTCCTGCAATAAACAGTAGCTGGGACAAACGCAGAAGGGCAAGGGCAGGTCTCGGTGTCACTTCCAGGAAGGCAAAGCTCTTAAATACATCTGCAAATTCCAATCTGAGATCTCTGCACCTGGGAAATTACCCAAAGTACTAAACAACCCATTAGCTCTGACCCCGGCATAATTGAATCTGGGAATTTAGTAAGAGTCTGTCTCTCCTAACGACGCTGCAGATAAAGCCGACCAGATCGCAGATAAATTGCTGGCATTGAGGAAATCTTCTGCAGTGAACCTCCCTGCTGCTCTCGGAACGTCACAGGACGTATTCCCATGGCGTGTGGTGCATCAGTCACACAATACCATTAGCTAGTACAGGTGGTATTTAGAGATTGCAGATAAGAGTTTCAAAGAGACTGCTCCTAAGTGCACAGATAATCCCGCTCTTCTACACAGGAAACAGCGGTTTCTTAAAAGCCTGTTTCACTTTGTTGATGATTTTTATTTTTTTTTTTTGAGAAAATGAAAGGGTTCTGCTGGCACACACAATCTGTCCTGTGCAAACAGCCCTCCCGTCAGCCAGGCTGCTCGCAGGGCAGGGGAAACCACCCCCAGAGAGCAGAGCAAGGAAACCTGCCACACTCAGCGGCTCTCGACCCTGATGGTTTTGGCCACGCTGCTGCCTCCCTTGTCTTTATTACACATCCTGGAATAAATCTGCTGGCTGAAGGCATCCAACCGTGGAAAAGCAATACGCTGGGGCTGGATCCAGCACCTCAGAGCAAATATCCCTTATCCCCACCCCTCCAGCCCTATAAGGGTGTTTCTTTGCACCACTGTGTAGTGGCAGGGTTAGATCCTTACCAATGGCTCCGCACACCGTTAAGTAGCAGGATAACGGCACCCAGGCAGTAGCAGGCAGCATGTGGAGAGCCGAAGATTCTGCTGAGCGCTCGTGTTTTGTGCTCCCATCTGGCTACCTGAGGAGAAAACAGAAAACAATGCAGGTGGGTGGAGGTGCCTGGGCATGTGCTGCCCCAGGATGGTAAAGCTCTCAGCCCCATGAGGGGACACACACCGTCTGTGTGGCTTTGGGTGAGAAGCGAGTGGAGGCCACCAGTGGGACACGGCCTCTCACTCCATGAAGGATACTGAGGTGCCAGAGTTGTATGAAGAGCAGCTGAGGGCCCTGAACTTGTTCAGCCTGGAGCAAAGGAGGCTCAGGGGAGACCTTTTGGTTCTCAACAGCTCCCTGACAGGAGGATGGAGCCAAGGGGAGTCAGGCTCTGCTCCCAAGAAACAAGTGACAGGACAAGAGGAACCGGCCTCAAGTTTCATCAAGGGAGGTTTAGGTTGGAGCTGAGGAACAATTTCTTCCCCAAAAGGTTGGCAAGATGTGGCCCAGGCTGCCCAGGGCAGTGGTGGAGTCCCCGTGATCCCTGGAGGGGTTTCCAAGCCGTGGAGCTGTGGTGCTGAGGGCCAGGGGTCAGTGGTGCCCGGGCAGTGCTGGGTTAATAGCTGGACATGATGAGCTGAAAGGTCTCTTCCAACCAAAAAGATTTGGTGATTCTATGGCTTAAACCAAGCCTGGGGATGAAAGCTCCTTCTCCTACCCATGCCAGCCTCTGTTAGTACTTGCATTCTGCACGTCCTTGCACACCAGGCCAGTCAGCAGCACCAAGGCACAGGCTCATGAGAAAAAAACAACCAACCAACCAAACCACTCTACACATCAGTTCTGGGGACTATATGGCTTGGACAACACGTCCAACAAGGCTGAGAGCATTGCTAAGGCTGTCCCCAGGCCACCAAAGCCAACAGGCTCCTGCCATGGAGCCTAATATTGATCTTCTGGAAGGAAAACAGATCCCTGAGTAGGGAATGGACCGCAGCGACACCCGGCTCTCATTTTCTGGGCTCTGTCATCTCCTACATCCAGCCTTAGGGTCCATACCTGGCAGGAACACACACGCCTCCCCCCCCATATCCAGAAAATCCTACAAGTGGTCCCACAAGCTCCGCCCAGACAGGATCTGCCAGCTTGGCCGAAAGAACCGTTTCTGCTCGTGCAGGCTGAACGAGCCTGGCCTTCGTTAGCGCTCAGCGAGCGTGGTCATTAAGGGCCCATCTACAGCCCTCACCCAACCCTGCATGGTGGCCTCGATGCAGCCCATACAGCATGGCAGTGGCAGCCTGGGACTCACACGGACACGGGTGGCAGTTTGGGACACACGAGCGTCCTTTCACAGCACGCAGCTCCAGCTGCCATTCGGAGCTCTGTGTCCTGCAGAATCTGATGGGGCCTCAGCCCAAAGCACCTGGCAGCTGAGAAGGTGCCCTCTCCCCCAAGATGCTGCTGCACAGAGGTGGCTGTTCTGAAATCTGCAGGCCCGGATCCACCCAAGTCACCACCAAATCCAGGACTCTCACTCCCAAGTTGATGAAAATCTGAAAATCTTTATAGCTACTCTGTCTTCTACCTTTCCATGTCCCTCACAAAGCTGTCGCTGTATTTATCGCCTCTTTTAGGCTCCATTTCCAGGCACCAAGCCTGGGGGTTGGGTCAGACCCTAAATTCCAGCCAAGCAGAGCACAACTGGGCAGCAAAGCGGGATGTGGGAGTCAGCAGAACATCTTGGCACCAATTTGCTCCTCAGCCACAGCCAGCACTTCATTAGCTTCAGGTGCACTTCACTCCCTCGCACTGAGCCCGAGCAGCTTTTGGGAGGCACTTGCAACCCAGCTCTTCATCAACTCTGAAGGTATTGAGTAATTTATTGGCTCTGTTTGAGCAGAGAAAGGCAGTTTTGCAGGTCTCGCTTTCTTTGTGGGCTGATGCAGAAGCACAAAGTGCTGCTGGTGGAGGGGGACCGCTGCCTTCGGGAGGGGGGACCGATGAAAACCTCTGTAAGCAGGGCACTGATTTCACATGCTGAGAGCTGATTCAATTAGTTATGCAATGATTGCTCTGAAATTACAAATCCACTCATGACAGAGCGAGCTGCTTCACTGCCTTTTCCTGGCTGGTATAAATAGTTTGTATTCTAAATTGAATTTAAAACACCGTGCGTCACGCTGCCGCTAAAATGGGAGCTGCTGTTTGAGCGCCCAGAGAGTGGAAAAGGAAATATAGGGTGAGTTACCACCTTTGGGGAGTAAAAAGAAGTGACCATACAAGCGATTTGAGTCACAGATGGAAAAAAAGCAGCCACGTGCCAGTTATCTGTACCAGCTTCCTAGTTCCCTGGAAATTATTCTGGCTGCATTTGCACGGATGGCAGCTCCCGGCTCGCTTCCAGAGCTTCGCAAAGCACCTCAGCCAGCGGCAGGGCTGAAGCTGCAGGAAAAAGCAGTGCTGGGATCAGAGGGGAGAGGCCACGTCCCATTGGGAGCCGTCAAAGCATCCTCCTTATTACCCCCACCTTCCAAAAGGTGCATCTGGGCGTTAATGGAGCGCTCCGGGGCGAAGGGATGTGTTGGGATCACTCCCAGCACCGCCCGGCTTGTGCTGCGTCATGCTGCTGTTGATTCCACGGCTGGGACTGAGATGCCAACTTTTATTTAGCTGTCAGAGCCTTCAGATGGGACCTCGGGCTCCGATCTGAGCTCGCACGGGAGTCATCCTGAGAAAAGGGGAGCGAGAGGCTGCGTGGGGCTGGAAGCAGCGGTGCCCGCCAGGCCCCGCGGTGATATTTCAGCAACAATTAATTTGTTCCCGTTCTGGTTCTATTCCTTAAGCAACTAATTAGTTCTGGCTCGGTTCTAATTTTCTAATTTTAGTCATTTCTAGCTAATATTAGCTCTCGTTCGACCCATGGCTACGCAGCTAGCTTAATGGTTTTATAAAATCGTGAGCTGACGTTTTATTATTTACTGCATGACGGATGTAAAACGCTTGCAGCATCCAACACTGCCATGTGTGGGACACGGCAGGGCTGAGACTGGCAGCCTCCTGGGAGGGCTGCAGCCATTCCCAGTATGCCATTTGGCTCGCCCAGCCCAGCCCAGTACTGTGCTGTCCATGGCTGAGCACGGCATCAAGGGGAAAAAGCCCCACACCGCAGCTGTGTGTCCTGGGGAGTGAGGGAAGGGAGCGGTTTTCTTCTTCTTCCAACCTCCAACTTTGGAAAAGGAGTTAATACAAAGTTTCCTGAGATCCCCAAGGGTCAAAGCAAGAGGAAAAATTCAAGATTTCTTTTCCGAAGCTCCCAGCCCTCTGCTTTCACTTTAGGATACTTGGTGAGGGCTGTAAGTAATTTTTTTAAATGTTTCCCTCAATGCTCGTTATTGAAATAAATCAATGAGCGGATGTGGCCGCAAAGCTGGGGAGTGCCCTCGGGTCCCGTGTTCTGCCTTTCACCGGCCGTTTCGGTGCTCGTCGGGGGCAGGCGTAGCCTGCTGATGTTCCCAGGGAATCGCCTCCCTCTCGATGGAAATTCGGGGCTGATTTCTACGTAACCAACCCCAGCCATCTCCCCAACCGCTCGGCCGAGTGCGTAAACAATCCTGAAAGCACCAGCGGCACATTCCCAGTGGCCACCCCGATGCAAAATGGAAACTGCTCCTGAGATTTCCTTTCTTGTTTCAGGCAGGCAAACCTTCCCGAGCCACCTCGACAAGGACCACAAATAACCCTTGGAAAAGCAAATTCATCTCACGAACCTGCCCCTGCAGCCGAGCAACGGGAAACGCTCTTTCCAGCTCTGGGTGTGTGGCAAACCATCACCTCTCATTAATATTTAGTATTTGTTTCAAGGAAATTGATTATTTTTGTCCGCCATCCAGGGAAGCTGGCTTTTGAACACGCTACATTTTAATTCGCTCAACCCCAGCTCTGAAATAGAGACTTTGTGCTGTTTTGCATGACTCCCTTTCTATACTGGGCTCGCCCCAGAGATGGGGATCGAAACCAGATAGCCCAAAGGCTCAGCTCTAAGGGCTGTTTTGCATCTCGATGTTAATCAGATGGGCTACGGCCTCGCATCACCCCATGGCCATAGTGTCCTTGTGGGCACCAGTGAATTCAGCTTGGCGGTGAGGCTGGGAGGGACCAGCAGCTTCATTCAACCCAAGGCAAACTGAGGCACCAGAGGGTTGAGGCAAGTGGCTGCTTCCCAGCTCTTTGGGGAGCAGGATGGAGGAGATGTGTTTTCATCCCAAGAAATCCCAGACCCATCACCCACCCAGGGAGATGCGCTGCCCTGGGATGCTCTTGCCCTGGCCAAACTGTTGGAATAAAAATGTTCTGCGCCCAGGTCTGGGCTGGAGAAAAGAGGACAGTGAATAGGATGTGCTACCTTCACTGTACCTCTCTCCCAGTATTTACCAGCATGAAGGACTTTGCTCCGTGATGTTGGGTCCAGGAAGCAGCCCAACAAGGGACGAAAAAGTGAGAAATTCCACGAAAAGCCCAGAGAAGGAACAATCAGCTCCCTGGGGAACGTCTGCGCCCTGGTCCCAAGAGGCTGTGAGTGCATAGGGTAAGCCCTGGATGCACGGATGATTCAGCCCTGGCTCAAAAAAACCTTCAGACAAAACTGACCCGAGCGAATTTTTTAAACTTTATCAGGGCAGACATGCCCTGGTAGGCTCGTAACCCCATGAAAGAGCAGGAATCCTGACCTTACCCTTATTACACCTACAGGGACCAGAGCCACCGACCTGTTCCCCTAGTTATGAAAAATCTGTTGGTTTTTTCTTTCAGGTTCCCTGGAGTCCCTCGTTAAAGCACAACAATGTTCTCTGCTCTGTGTTGCTGCTTGGATGCTGGAAAACAGTTCTGCTTGCGGCTATTACATTTATCGAAAAGACAGGGAGGAAAAAGATAACACCTGGGCACCCAAACTCTGCCTGTGGTGCTCCTGGGAGCGAGCAGGGAAGCGGAGCCAACACGGAGCAGCCAGAGCAGGCTGCAGTGTAAATGCACATCCTTTGCTGAATGCCAGAGGAGCCAGCCTTTCTGGCTGTCCCAAGTGACCGCGGAGGAAACGAGCGTGGCCTGACCTTATCCCTCCTAACCAACCGCACTCCAGCCCCACTGCAGTCGGCAGCGCTTGGCGCAGAGGGTTGATTGCCCACGTGCCTGTAGGGAAGAGCCAACAGCAGCAGCTGAACACTGTGGCCAGGCTGAAAGTTCCAGCCTGGGCTCCTGCAGCTGCTCAAGGCAAATGGCTGAGTGCTCCTGCAGCTCCTAGGTGAGAAAAATTCTGCTTTTCTAGGAGACTGCAACCTCGGGAGAGATGGGAGGGGAAACTGCAGGGCTGGTATTGTGCACAGCAGCCCCAAGGGGGGTGTGTGTGTAAGTTCTTGCAGCTTGCAGATGTGGCATGAAGCCCCTGGCACAGGAACAACACCAGCCAAAGCTGGCACGTGCCCGTGGGCAGCCTCATAGGAAACGCTGGCCCACCGAGCACCCACCCCGGCACCAGGCACGGGCACAGGCTTTCCAAAGGCATGTGCAGAAAACGCCCCGGGGACTGGCGTGCCAGTGGCAGCAAGAACATGATTAGCAGGAGCTCTGGGCAGCGAAGGCAGGAGAAAAAGAACAGAACAAACCACGGTTTAATTTGTACAAGCTGGTAATTATAGTTGCTATCTGTCTGAAATCTCTATTGAGTTTATTTAAATATGTTCTCCGTGAAGGCCATTCAGACAGGAATTATCAAGGTGTTGCAGCAGAGGAGATAATGCCATGCAGTTTTCAACAGATCAAGGGCTGATTAGGAGGAATTAATTAGCTGCTTAAACAGTCCTTGACTCGCTGCAGCAATTAGCCATCACCTCCCTGCAGTCACGTTCCCCGTGCAGCGGCGGCACAGATATGAAGCACCCACCAGTAGAACCACCTTCCCCACGCTGCTGGTGAGCACTGGGCCAGCCCCGGGTGGGCGCATGGCCCCAGGAAGGTGCCCTAAACCCTCCAGATTCAGCCCGTGGCCTGAGCTCGTCAGATGGACAGTGGTGCCTTGGGCTGAGGAGATTCCCTCGCACCCGCCGTACCAGTCGGTACAGATGTATCCGCTGTGACTCCCAACAGGAGGCGGGCAGTGTGTGTCTTCATGTCCTCCCTCTTCCAGCCCTCTGCATCCCTCACCCACCATCTCCTATGTGCCATGAGCCACCAGTTCTCAGCTGTCCTCCACCACGGGGACCAGCGGATCTGGCAGCCTTAATCCCACGTGCTGTTGTTTGCTGGCCCTTTGGCAGGGCGGGAGCATCACCCACACCTCTCCCCATCTGAGCTGTCACCCGTCTCCCTAAACCCCCATCTCACCCAGCCCTGCCTGCTGCAGCCCCTCCATCCCACCACAGCTCTGCTCGGTGTCCCTTCCCGCTCGCCCCTGCTCTTCCCAGCACAGGATATGTCCAAAGGGTGCAGCGAAGGTGGGCACCAGCTCTTGGGCTGGCTGGGAGCAGGTGCCTAAAGTATGGAAAGCTGATGTGGAGGAGCTACCTCGGAGCTGGTTCAGCTGTCCCCAGCTGGACACTTTCCAGAGGCAGGAGAAGCTAGCACTCATGACAACCACAGAATTGGTTTTGTTGGAAGAGCCCTTTCAGATCATCCAGTCCAACCATTAACCCAGCACTGCCAGGGCACCACTGACCCATGGTCCTCAGCACCACAGCTCCACGGCTTTCAAACCCCTCCAGGGATCACGGGGACTCCACC
>JANIJG010020465.1:31640-51987 GCA_024611175.1 Megaceryle torquata
GCACCACAGCTCCACGGCTTTCAAACCCCTCCAGGGATCACGGGGACTCCACCACTGCCCTGGGCAGCCTGGGACAGGCCTCGACAGCCCTCAAGAGGAAGAAATTTTTTCCTGATATCCAAACTAAAACTCCCCTGGTACAACTTGAGGACAGTTCCTCTTGTCCTGTCACTTGTTCCTTGGGAGCAGAGCCCGACCATCCTCCTGTCAGGGAGCTGTTGAGAGCCAGGTCTCCCCTGAGCCTCCCTTGCTCCAGGCTGAACAAGCCCAGGTATTTCAACCACTCCTCACAAGACTTGTGTTTGAGACCCTTCACCAGCTTCTTTGCCCTTCTCTGGACACACCCCAAACCACCTTCTGTCCCCCCTGCCAGCACAGTTTCCCAGGGAAGCTGGTCACAGGCTGTCCCAGCACCCTGATGGGCTCCCCTTCATTTAATTGCTTCCAGCCTGCACTGGGGAAAGCTGCAGCAGCTCTGGACTACCTGATCTAGAGACTGAGTTATTTCTCTGAAGGCTTCTCAACTTGCAGGCACTCAATTACAGAGAGCCATGAGACAGTAATGGAGCCCGAAAGCTTTTTAGCAAATGATTAAAGCTCTGTGAAGTTCTCCCACTAAATACTAGAGCAGCAGCTTCCAGTTCATGCAATTAAAACACTGAAGTGATATTAGAAGAGACAGGCACCTTCTTAACAGTTTCATGTGAGCTGTAAGGCAAGGCAGGCTGCAGACTTTGCCCACGCAGCTTGTAAAGGTCTTCTTGATTGTAAAGCACCAAGAAAAGATGAACCCAGAGCTGGGCTGCTGCGGAGCAGTGGGGACTGGGACAACGGGTGAGAACCCATGCACATGGAGCCAGAGCAGGGCAGGGACTCCCGTCAGAGCCTGGAGGCTTCGTGCACCCCGACCTGAGGATCAAAGACCTGAGAGATGTCCCAAGAGATGGGGACAGGCTGGCTCAGCTGTGAGAGTTGTCCCAAGGAGGCTACACCAGTTAGTTTTTCCCATTTCCCCACTGGTACGATGGCAATAACAGCTGTCAGCAAGCCGCAGCCAAGCAGGACAGCTTAGCCCATCCATGTCTGCCAAGGGCTTTCAGTTTGGAAAGGAAGGCATCGATCTGACACAAGGAAGACTTTTCCACTGCCTTTCACGGGCTCTGGCTGGGGGGGGCGTTGTTTACTGAAGCCAGCGGGGTTTTGGAGAGCCGAGGCGGTGCGTGAACTGGCTCCGCAGCGATGCTGCAGCGTGGAACAGCCAGCTGGAAGGACAGGGCTGTACACCTGGCTGACAGAGAGAAAAACCACACATTTACAGGCTCTCGCCGTGGAACCGGGCGCTTGGAAAGCACAAAAAGGTGGCAAAATTAGAGAACATCCAAGGGGTTGAAGAGGAGAACTATCCAAAAGCAAGAAGCAGGGTGGGCTTCTCTCCAAAACCAAGGGGCTGGCAGTGCAGCTGAGACGAGCCTGGGTGACAAACCCTGGCTGCCTGCAATGCCCATCTCCCAAATGAGGGAGTTAAGAGGACAAAAAGCAAGCTGAAGTGCCTCTTCTAGTGACTGTTCCCCAACAAAGCCAGCACCGAGGGGGTCAACAGGGTCCAGCCTGAACAGCTCGATGCAGGGACGGGAGTAGAGTGACTCCACTTCTTTTAGCAGTGGAAAGATGATTGGGAAAGAAACCCAGGCTGACTGCCATCTATGAGTTTAGCCTAAAAAATAACCCCTCTCCGCAGACATCCCCAGAGAAAGTAATTGGACTGAAATGGCACAGGTCACCTCAGCTAACAGCCTTGAGTTGGGGAAACAAAACAAGCTGGCAGGTAAACAGATAAGGGTTTCATAAGGACTAGGTACGCTTTACCTCAAAGTCATCCCTTGAGATTACCTCCACACAAGTCTTTACCTTGAATCCACTCATGATAAAGAGTTAGATAATAAATTTCATTTCTCTAATAGTGTTTATGTGATTTGTCAAAGTACCATCTCATTAGCTGGCTGCAATAATAACAAGTCCCTGCTTAACGTAGGCCAAGCTCGGGTCCGTCCCTGTTCCATGAGCCACATCCTCTCCTCTTCAATAAAAACAAAACCGAGAGGGAATATGGGCTGCGTTTGCCAGCAATTTCCGACACAAAATCTGAACAGTTTCTCCTCAAGGCAAGGACCTCATGATTTATGTCTGAAGAGCTGGAAGCTGAAGACAGGTGATTTTGAGCAACCCAGAATGAGCCATGTTAATTAATTTTAAGAATGGATATTGGGAGCTCTTATGAGCAGCTCCCCAAGAGTGAGCAGGGGAAGGGTGGTGTGTTCCAGTCGCAGGGAATCTGAACAGACTTTCCTGGCCAACAAAATCCATGGAAAAAATATTTGTGAAATAATGATTTCTCCAGAGCACAGCATGAGATGGGAAAGAACCTTTCCAGTCCCAGTCAGGGATGTGGAGGGGATGGCCAAGCACTGGGGGGGACATGGGCTGTGGTGGGGAACAAGGACCCACCTGGCTCCCTAATGCTGCAATACAACTTAATAAAATAATCTCCTGAGGTTTGCGAAAGGCAGAGGAACCCCCTGCACAAGGATCTGGGGCTCTGCTGGAGCCCAGGGGGGAAGCAAGTGCCGCTGGACGAGCATCTCATGAACAAGGCTGCTTTGCCCAGTGCTTTGCTAGCTTTTTTTCCCCTCATCTTCCATGTCCAGATGACTTGGCCCACACTCAGCTTCCTATTGCACACATCTCTCATCCAGAAAACCAGAAACCTCTTCTTTTGAGACATTTTCTTCCGAAGCTCAGAGCATTTTCTCTGAGAGAAACAGGTCTGATTTTGCTCAGCCAGCCCATAGCAGGCACCTTCTCAAACCAACCAGACGCAACGATGTGTGCGTGTCGGTCTCTCGGGTGACCGAAACCATTCTGCCCACCTCACATCCTGTATTTGCGTTATTTTATTTTATTTTTTGTCCTGTTACTCATGTACCACTATAAAAAGCAAAGCCGAGGAAAGTGCCTGAAGTGTTACACACACAACCGCTGTACCCAAACACGCCGTCTACCCAAAAGACCCGTTTCCAAACAAAGCGATCCAACAATAGCGCTGACGATGTTTGAACTGGCATCGATTTAGAAAGACAAGCTCTTTGCTGCACCACACTGTCGGCGAGCGCTCAGTACAAATGCCACGTTACAAGACAAATGCTTCTCTTTTTTTTTTTTCTCTTCCTCTTTTTTTTTTTTTTTAAGTTTTCCCTTCTATTTTTGCCCCTCTGCTCCGTTGTGTTATTTCCAAATCAGGTCCTGAATCCCAGTGGATCCACAGAGCTGAGGTCAAGTGCCTCTGAATTGGCCGCCGACTTCAACGCCTTGGATTTGGTTTTAAACGGGGGGACAAAGCTTTCTGTCTTTGTCACAATGCACCCATCCTGTCTCTTCAAAGATTGCTACAAACCTCTGGTTGGAATTGCTATCGCCGTTATAAATCAGGTCAGCCTGATTAAAAACCAGTTATTCTAGCTCAAAGAAAACTGGACAGTCCTCAGCAAGTGCATCCTATGTAAGAAATATCCTCTTACTGAACAGAGACGAGCCTTCACTGGCTCCAGGTAAAAGGAGATTGAGGTCATCTAATGACTCTGACATTTCTTGCAGCCTCTGATTCACAGCAAAGACACAATGTAAAGCTATACTGGAGATGTCAGCTAATTCATGTGCCTTTTTTCTCCCCCTTGTGCCCTGTATTTAGTTGCAGATACACGTTCGGGTGTCAGTGTGAGCACCCAGCTCTGTCACTGTGTCCCCAGCCAGCTGGAGCTGCAGATGTGCCACTGCCCGCTACCGAAAACTGGGGCTGGATGCCACAGTATTTCAAGTGGAGCAATTCTTCAAGCAGATGGGAGCGGAAATACTTTGGCTCTGTTGGCTTCAAGATTAAATCAGAAGCTCAAGTTCACCCAATGTATGAGTAAGAAGGAGCTGGCAGGGAGAGAAGGGGATGGAGAAAGGCTGGGGGTGATCAGCAAGCAGAAGCCTCTTGAGACACAAACACAGCAGCACATGACCACAGAGCCCCACGCAGAGGCAGAAACAGCCACCGAGCCATCCCAGCGCTGCCTGGGATTTTGTGTTTGCTGGGAGGGTTTTCAGACCTGGGCATCATCTTTGCAGTTTGCTCTCATTAATGGGTTTGCTTGGATTCCAGCTCAGCCCAGCTCATTAGCCACACCGCTGAATCCAACGCTCATTCTGGATCGTTCCTATTGCTACAAATAAAAAATAAAATCCCCTCCATGCAGGGGTTGTTTTCTTCCTCTCTCCCTCTAATGCAGGTCTGGTAGCGTCTCATCTATCTGTTAATGAAGTCCATTATATCCAGAGTTTCTCAGCAAGTAAAAATTACAATCATTAGCCAGTGACTGATGAGAGACAGAAACACCATTTCTGCCCGGGCTGGCAATAACAGGACGCCAAGTACACGTCCCAGCGAGTCGAGCCTTGCTCTGCCGTAACGTGGTACCCAATGTTCTTCATTAGCATCTCTCTTTATAATAGAGCAAGACAGCGTCCTGCAGCAGGTCGCAATTACACACAACAATTAATTCAAGGGAGGAACAACGAGGGGTGTCGCAGAGGCACATTTTGCAGCGGGGTTGTCGGAAGGTGAAGTGGAAGATGATTAGGAACATTTTAAAGCCCCGCCTAAAACCGAAAACAAAACAAGCAGAGGCCCAAGTGACAGAGCGGTAGAGGAAACACACACACTACTTTGAGGTTTTTTTGTTTTAAATAGTAAAGAAACACAATAATTATTCATTTGATCGTAATACCCCAGTGACCAGGGCCAGCAGTCCCGGACCAGGACTTCTTGTGCCATTTGCAAACAACACACAAAGCCGGCTCGGCTTCTCCCAGAGCTGCAGCCTCTCTCTTGCTACCCTTTTGTGAAATTAGGCTTTAATTCTCTGGAATTAAGTCTACTAATAAGGACTCCCAACACACCCATCCTCTGGACAGCGTGTACTCTCTCATCACTCCCTCAGGGAGGGGGAATAGGGGAAAGGGGGGAGAAGGAAAATAAATACATCTCGCCGTGCACAAAATGCAAGAGAAATCTAATACCCCTTTGCAGAGTAGTGAGAGTTCGTTGGAAAAGAGGTACTGGTCGCACCGGCTGCGCTCGGCGGAGCTCTGATGTTGGCTGGAGAGCCTCCCGTCCTCTCGCTGCTTGACATATCACGTTCCACGCGCCGTGTTAAGCCTCCCCTGGGAACATTTCCCACGGTGCCGAGGACACACATGTTTGCGACGCTGCTGTCGTCCCGGCGGCCAACAATAGAGAGGGACAAGCTGATCTTTTATGTAACGCGGGCCGGCGCGCGCTCTGTTCCCCTCTCCTCGGGGATGAGATGTTCGAACCGCGCGGCACGAGGAATAACAACGCGAAGGGTTAAATCAAACCACCAAACCCCTCGGGCTTGCTGGTGCTATCACTGGGGTTCCCATGGGCGTCAGTGGGTGTAACCATGTGCTCCATGGTATTTGTTCAATGCAGGGAAGGTAACCTAAAGGCTGAGCAAACAATCAATTACCCCCAGCCCCAGTGACCTGCACTCCAGGGGACCTCCCTTCCTCTTTTGCAGCCTCAAAGCCCAGTGCTGAGATGCACATATGAGCCTTGCATGCAGCACTCAAACCCTCTTAACAGTCTTTTGCTCCATGTGTTTGGACCAGAGCTCTGCACGGAGGTGGATGGGGAAGGCTGAGCACATCCTTCCAGCTAAGGATCCCCACGCGTCCACTCCAGGGAGCAAAGCCCAACGGGTGCAGGCAGGGAAGTGACGTTCCACTGGGCAACGCGCTCGCTTTGGCTTCCAGCTACATCAATCTCTGTAAAACGATTGTGTAACAAAGTCTTGAAACAAAACTGAAGCATTGCTGCTCTCCAGCCCTGGGAATCAAATGAGTAACTCTGCAGTTATTAAAATAACGTCCTGGTAAAAATAAACAGGAAAGGGCACTTAATAGGAATGCTTCATAGTTAAAAATACTGTATCTCGTCTGAGGTCATTTGGTTTTTAATAGGAACAGCCAAGCATGCCCCAAGGTGATCTGATTTGGTATTACTCCAGTCCTGTTACGGGTGTACACTGCAGTCACAGACGGATGGACAGGTATTTTTAGTCCCAGTTCAAAATCCTCCCCAGGATTCTGCAGACTGAGCATCTGCTGTTGGACTCAGCGCAGAAAACACCGCTCTGAGGGAAGAGGCAGGAATAGGAACATCCGAGTACATGGTGGCATTTAGGGTCCCTCTTCTCTTCACCTGACAAGACTGACAAAGAGGATGCTGAACTTCTCCTTTCTAAAAGGGGCATTTCTATAGCAAAGGAGAGGCTCGAGCCAGAGGCAGTCACGCTGAGCACCAGGCAGGCACAGAGCTGATGCTGCAGAAAGGGCAGGAGGCGAGAAAAGTAGGCAGAAGGAGTACTGTAAAGGATCATCAAAGCTGCATGTACATTTTCCTTCCCTGAAAATGTCTTTGTGCTTTTACGGCAAGGAGCTGCTACAATTACAGCTTCTTTTATAAGTGAAGCACAAACCAGATAATGAGCAAACCTCCCACCGCACAAAGGAGGCGATGAAGGCGTTTGGAGAGCCCTGACAGTCAGGCTTCCCCGCCACAGCCGAAGGCAGAGAAAATTGCTAAAACCCATCTCCATTTCACCCACTTCAGGGGTGTGAGCTCCTCGTAACCTCCTTTTTCTTCCCCGAAGGATCACGCCAAACATGACCAGGCCTACACAGACGGCGAGTGAAAACCCTTCAGCCAGACAAAGCAGCAGCTCGCACATCCCGACCTGCAGAACAAGCCCCCAGCTGCATCATCCCTGGTCTGGAGGAGTAAAGGGAGGGAACAAAAAAGGTTTTGTAAGGAAAAAAGTCAAGTAAGATATTGGCAAATTCAGATGAGTAGGTAACGCACCGTGGAGGTTCAGGAGAGTCAAGAGCTCCCACCAGCCTTCCTCTCCCTGATCCCAACATTTGCTGGGAGACTGGGGGAGTTTGACAAAGCCACTGACACACAGACCTGTGGCAACCAGCTTTTCTGGCAACTAAATTAATAATTTTCTAAGAGACTTGCTCCTTTTTCTCAGCACATGAGCCAGCATGGATGTTCAGATGGCTTGGCAGGGAAAAGGAAAATCAGGCAGCAGCTCTGTGTCCATAGCTCATGTCCTCCACCAACCTAATACATCAGCACCAGCTTCCAAAACCCAACTATTGATCCCTGGGTTGGGCTATTGGAGGAGAAACAGTCCCCTCAAAGTTAATGAAGATAGGAGAAAATAGAGAAAACAATTTTCTTTAGGCTGCCAACCCGGTGTGCCATCAGCCTGCTGCAAGCCAGATCCAGACCCCCCCTTGTGAAACTCCAATGCCTTCCTCCTCAACTCGAGTCTCCAGACATGCCAGAGATGCAATTGCATCGTGATGGAAGCTGGGCAGCAGGTCTGACAGAAATGACTTCTGAAGAGCACCCAGCAGGCTGTGTGTATCTACATTTCTTCATCGAAACAGCCCATTCTGGGAGATCACATCCTTCTGGGAACTGGGCAGGCTTTTGCTAAATGCTCTGAGACACAGTTCAGCCAGAAAAGACTCAGCTCATGTCTGTGATTGTGCAAGGCACGCAAGCTGGGAAGCCTCTGGAGAGCTGATGATGTCCCGGGGAAGTCAATGGGTTTCCTTCCTCGGGGCTCCAGCAGCTCCCAGTCCCAGGGCTAAGCACAAATGCTGCTGCCAAAGCCCAGGGCCACACAGGAGCCACCATCTTCCCGGACTGAATAGAATCATAGCATGGTAGGGGTTGGAAGGGACCTCTGGAGGTGGTCAAGTCCAACCCCCCTGCCAGCACAGGAACACCCAGGGCCGGCCACACAGGAACAGATCCAGGCAGGGCTGGAAAGTCTCCAGAGAAGGAGACTCCACAGCCTCTCTGGGCAGCCTGGGCCAGGCTCTGTCACTCTCACAGAGAAGATTTTCCTCCTGTTGAGGTGGAAGTTCCTGTGTCTCACCTTGCTACCACTGCCTCTTGTCCTACCCCAGGTCACAAATGAAAAGAGACTGGGAGATCATGCTACCTTCTTTTTTGCCTCCAGCTGCATTTTTTGCCTTGTCTTGTGGGATACAGGTGGTCATAGACTTGGTATTTCATAGACTGGCGTCTTTGAGCAGCACCTCAACATCAGGAGAAAGTGTTTATCAATGCTCATCGATAGCTAAAGGTCAAGAGGATGGGGCCAGACTCTTGTCAGTGAGACAAGATAAGGGGAAGCAGCCACAAACTGGAACCCAGGAGGTTCCATCTGAACAGAAGGAAAAAATTATTTCATGTTCCAGAGCCTGGCCCAGGCTGCCCAGAGAGGTTGTGGAGTCTCCTTCTCTGGAGGAATTCCAAATGCACCTGGATGTGATCCTGGGTCCCCTGCTCCAGGTGACCCTGCTGGAACAGGGGTGTTGGACCAGATGATCTCCAGAGCTCCCTTCCAACCTCCACCAGTCTGTGATTCTGTGAGTCCATGCAGCAGTATGGCAGGATAGGGATGGAGTGGGACAGGGAGGAAAGAACCTCTCCCAACTTCTAGGGCCTACAGACAGTCCTCTGAAGCATACAGAAATAAGATTAATAAGATTCTTGGCTTAAACATAATTTTTCATCTTTTGTGTGTGTGCTGATTTATTCCAGCAGGGCTGCCAGCAGCCAGCAGTTTATTTTTAAAACACTAAACAAGAAAAGTACAGTATATACAACAAACACCCTGGGTTTCTAGAGAAGCATTCTGTGGAAGCTAAAAAAAGGAGCTTGTTTTTGGGGTCAGCTTGGCCATGATTCACAGGGGACTGTGAGGTGAGAGACATTCTGCCCTCGGTTTAGAGAATCACTGAGCAGGCACGTCGCACGCCAGCTGGATCCCCAATCCACGCTAGGGACGGGCATGGAATGTGCTCAGCCACCCAAGCACACCCTGCCTTGGCAGGTAACTGTGTACAGTGGCTCCTCAAATGATGGCCACTGCCTCACCTGGAGCACCAAAGGCTGAGACCCTGCCTGGCTCGACACACAGATGAAGCATCTCAGCTCACAGCTGCCTGGCCAGGCTGGGCTCCATGATCCTCCCAGCTCAGCCTGCAAGGACAAGATAAAAAAAGATATTTCACAGCTTATTCAAGAGGATTTTGCTGAAACTACCACCCCCCGTAGGTGGGAGGCTGCGGGGTAGCGGTGCTGGGATGAAGGATGTGGCTGTCCCTCAAGGTGACAATGCTCCTAATTATGTCACTCCAGCTGGCAGGCCGGAGGATGCGACCCAGTTTTGGTGCCTGTTACGTGGCTCACAGCGGTGCCAACAAGGTGGAAATGCTAAATTTAGGAGCCAAAGAGGTGCAGTGTTACACACCCGGCCAGGACTCCCTCTGTTACGAGATGGCTGGAGAATCGATGCCGGCCGCTCGCCGCACGCGTTACAGCATCACCGCGAAGCTCTCGCTGCCTGAGTGGGAAGCGTTACCAAACCACTCGGAATAAAACTGCTACTAAATGCTGTTTAGGGGGGAGAAAAAAAATAAAAAAGGCAAATCCTCGCTCTTTCTCATGCATTGTAGGGAATGAAAACAGCTACTGCTGCCTGGTAAAGAGTCCAATTATGAACGACGTACGTTCTCGGCACAAAGGATGAAAGGCATCAGAGCTGGTGGTGACATTTTAAGACCAGAGCTGCAAGAACAAATCCGAGCCTCATCACAAGCCCAGCTTTGCAATAAAGAAACACTTACTGCAGTCAGCTGCCTTGCAGCGTAGCTCGAAGCCCCATTATTGATCTAGCATCTGTTACAAGCAGATCATCACCGTCGCTCTGCCGTGGCTTCTACATCGGGATCTAAAAGCACCTTCCAGAAGATGGTTGAGGGCTTTTTCTGTTCTCACCCCCAGCTGCAGGCAGGCAGAGGTTTGCGGGGGAGTCCGCAAAGTTCTCACAGGTTTGAAGAATTTGAAGGCCAGAAAAAAAATAATCAATCACTTCGACTTCTTCATCTGCCAACCCTGTAAAGTTCAGCTAAGCGCAGTGTGCTCCCCGCGAGGCTCTGCCTGCTGCTCCAGTCCCAGCCCTCGCACAGCCACTTCATACCCTGCAATCTCCTTTCCCAAGTGAGGTGCCATCAAGCCACTGCTCAATCTTTCTCTTCTGTAAGGCAGGCAGTGAGAGCTGCTGAAATCCCCCAGCACCAGGCATTTTTCACCTGTCCCCCAAAGATTTCTCAGAGTTTGGCTCACAGAGGTCTGAATCTTGAGTTTCTGAGCTCCTGACAACTTCCCAGCAGTGTGCGGAGGTTTTGGGCCAGGCAACTTCACCTGAATTTAGCAAGAAGTGGTCAAAGGGAGGTGAAATCAGGCTGCCAGCACCTCCAAACTCCCCCCTCCCCACCAGCGCAAGCACTACTTATCCACTTGGCAGATTCCTCCAGTCTCCAAAGAAGGAGAAAAAGATGGGAAATTAAAAATAAATGAACCAAGAGATACACATCCATCAGGAGCCAGGCGTTGTCAGCCCAGGTCCCTGTGCAACTACTTCTTTAATCAAAACCTCATGCAGTTTAAACACTTGACAGAAGCTGAGAACAGAGATCTTGTTACCCTGAACGGGAAAAGCTGCAACCTTGAAGAGTAAAAATCAAGTCTGTCTGATGGGGTCTATTTTCTTTAAAATCATGCTAAATTACGCTAAGCCTGCTCCTAACAGTGACATTTGAGGTTTCGCCCCGCAGATTCCTGCGCGATGCGAGGGGGTCACTGGAGGTGCCGGGAGGAGCAGGCTCTCAGGCAGCAGCTGAAGATGTGCCATTTCTAAATCGGTCCATGACGCCAGCTGTAAATTTTTAAGAGGCTCAAATCAAGAAAAAGATTGCTTGATGGATGCGCTCCCCACTTGAAACATCACTTGCGTGGTGACCGACGTCAGAATACCTGGCTCAGGGCTTATGCCACTTGGCTGTTTACTATTGTCAGAAACCTTCCAGCTTTCTAGAAACTCCCCAAGTGCCAAGGCTCAGCGAGCTCTTTAAAGCCGAGCGCATGCAAGTTATCTGCCTCGCCTGGCTGCAAAATGTTTGTCCCCAAGGAGTTGTTATTTAATACCTTCCTTAGTTACCAGGGGATGGGAAGTTTCTCCCATCGTTCTGCAGCTTTCCCAACACAGATGGGGATTTATTGAAGTTTCTGCTGCTCTGACCTCATTAACATTTGATGGCACAGCTCCAGTGACGCGCCTGCTTCTCGCCGCGTGCCCATCAACAGCCCCATGGCAGCTCAGGTCTCCTGGCTGCCTTGAACATCCTTGGGGAGTTTTAAGTGACATCAATCCCAAAACAGCTCCACTGCTGCGTTTCGGGGCCTTGCCTGCACTGTGCCTCACACGGGATCGTGGCTCCCAGCAGCTCCTTTCCTAAGAGCTATGACAGGTAGGAAACCAGAGACGGCACAAGGAGGAGAGATAGAAAGAAAACAAAAACCACCCCAGAATAGTGCAGGAGCACATCCAAGCTGTGCCATGGGCAACGTAACCTGGAAGCCACCTGGTAATGAGCAGGATTTTAATTAGCACGGAGCAGGGAAAGCAGAAGAAGAGGCACAAATCATGAGTTTGGTGGGGAAATGCAGCAGGTGACCCCAGGGTGACATTCAGAGTGCCACCCGGCATGCGCATGCAGGGAGGAGGGAGGAAGAAGGAAACTGGGAGTCCTGAGGCTTTTTTTGGTGAGCTTTTCTCCCCTGTGGAGAACAGGAGGGAGCATCAGCACAGCCTGGCTGGAGTCCTGCAAATTGCCCCACTTAGGCTCTGGTTCTCTAAATTGCTCTCTTAACCAAAGCGCATAAATCGACCCAACGAGCACCACCAGGGTTTTCTGCAGAGCCACGCTCCCCCACAGCCTCTGGAGCTCATGCCTCATCCCCAAACCCAGCAGGTTTTGCCTCAAAGAAACACGCCTGGGGCTTAGCAGGGCAAACTCCTCGCTGCGCTCGAGGCCTCGAGATGTGCCTCTCCATGGGCCAAGCACCGCACGGAGCCGGGGCTTCCCCACCACATATTTATTCAGAGGCACTGCACAGTGAGGACAGCCTGGTGCCAAACTTTGCAAGGGGCAGACCTGGCTGGAGTTCAGCAGAAAGGAGGAATTAAGACACTGAACTGAATCAATGCATCCCCACCCAATTTCTACCCAAATCAGGAATTTCATGCACAGGAGGGTTTTTTGACCTGGGTCCCACATTACTTATTAAGCACTGAGAGCAGAGAGTGCTTGGCACTGCACAGAAATCCAGTCTTTGCACTAAAGCTCTTGCAAGCTCAAAGTAATTCAGATGCAGAAGCAATCTCAGCTGCCAGGAAGGAACTCAAATAGCAAAAGACAAAAGGAGCCTGGGTAGGGATGGAGAGAAAGAAAGAAGAGCTGCTGCCTGGGTGCAGGTGACACTGACCACAAGGTAAAAAAAGATGGGGAGGAGGTAAAGGAAGCAGGTCAGGGAAAATCCAGGGATGGCTGGGGCCACTAAAGCACAGCTAAAACACAGCTGATAGCAGGAGCTTGCTCAGGGATGAAGGTCCCACAGACCCTCTGCAAGACCCCAGTGTGAGCCCTACACCAGGACTGGCAGAGCCCAAAAACACCAAGAAGATGCTCAGGGACCTGGGCAGAGCAAGAGTACGGACAGAGAGGCACACGGACTGCAAGTGCCACCCAGCCTGTTACAGCCAGGGAAACATCTAGTGCCACGCTCACCTCCCCATAGCCTTCCACCACCACACCAGCTCAGGTTGCTCACTGCAAAGCCATGCAGAGATGCCTTCTGCTCCCAGACACAGGCCCTGCACATCTTGCTTGCAGTGCCACCTGCCGCCAACAGCTCTTCAGACACTGGAAGGGGACGACAGCAACGCAGAGCAATGAACTTCCTGCTGTTACATCAGCTTTCCCTGTCCTTCAGCAGCAGCCAAACTCTCCATCCAAAAAACGACGCTATTTCCCGAGCTGCAGGCGTCCTGCGAATCGCAGGCGTAGCAGCAGACGCTAATAAAGTACTTTTTTTTTTTTTTTCTTTCCTTTTTATACAGTTTCTCACTGGAGCCAGTCTCTGCCCCCAGAGACCACATCCCGAATCTTCTTATTCACTGATTCTTTATGCTACGTGATGACTCCGCAGACGAAATAATGTGGCACATTCTAGTTCACATTTCAGGCACCGTGAGACTTTTTAATAACGAGTCGCATGAAAAATTAGGGAGGCTGCAACAAAGAGCTCCAACAGAGGTTTCCAAAGTGACTCACAGCCAGGAGAGCCTCACTCTTCCAAAGCCCAGCGTGAGACAATCTCCAGAGCCCCCGCACTCAGAGAGAGCCGAGTCCTCCCCATCTGGGAAAATAAGCCCTTTTTAAGGAGACATCACCAGGGTGAGAATCCCTGTGGGCGGGTTTGGGAATCTTGGCCGAGATGACATCCCATTGCCATGTATGCTCACAGGGAGAAGGTTTCACCCTGGATCTCCCAAGGGTGCTGCAGGGTGGGAGTCACCTCGTGCTGCAACCAGCCTGGGCTCCCAGTTGGCCCATTGGCTCTGCAGTGCTCCAAAATGGGACCAGCAACAATTCTCTCTGCTCTTGCAGGGAGACAGCAAACTGCAGTGGGAAAGGGCAGCCCAGACTCCTCCAGTCTCTGCTCCCGAAGCACGATGGCACCCACAGGGACAGCGAGCACCACCCATCTACAGGTAACCCTGCTCCTGCTTTGGGCTGGCTTGCTGCCAGCTCTGCAGCTTTTTGACAAGCTTTGAGTTATAGAATCAGAATCAAAGAATGGTTTGGGTTGGAATGGACCTTTAAAGGTCATCTGGTCCAACCCCCCTGAAGTGAGCAGGGAAATCTTCAACTAGAGCAGGTTGTTCAGCATGATGGAGGAGGAATTTCTTCAGGTTAACTTTTGGCTGACACATTTTGCTTCCTACCATTCATACGAACCAGCTGCCAACATATTTCAAAGGGAAGCAGTGGGAAACATGCCCCGTGCAATGCCCCACCAAGGGTTAATACCATTTATGCTCAGTCACAGTGGTGACCAGTGCCTGGGTGCCAGGGTAAGAGGTGCAGCAGGAGGTAGGATGGGTTTGATTGCTCTGCCCCAAATTCCTTCTGCATCCCACACTGTCTCCCACCCTCCCCTCCTCTGTGGCACCCATCACAGTCACCCCCAGCTCCAGGAGCTGTCTTTATAGCACAGCTCCCTGCTCACCCTCTTCTAACACCTCATAACTGAGCACCGCTTGCCCCAGCTGGCCCAGCAGGCTTCCCCTAAAGAGGTTTTCCTCCAGCACGGTCCACAGGAGATCCCTGGCAAAGTAAGGCTAAAAATAACAGATCGGCCGGTGCGCAGGCGGCTCTTACCACGTTCCAGAAGAGCGGGTTGAAGGCGATGGAGAGCACAGCCGTGACGAACCCAGAGTCAGTGACATCCACGTAGCCAAAGAGCCGTGCCATGGCTGTCACATCCACCTGCGGACGGAGAGACGGTTACTGGGGGTGCAGGTTCCTGTGGGGTCAGGGCACTTCATCTCAAACCAAAAGCATCATCTGCCCTGAAAGAGCGGGCAAATCTTTCAACAGCCCCACACAACACGGTGTGACAGCTTGCAAAGCACTGTGTCAGGGTGGAAAGCCAAGAAGAAGGATGGAGGCTCCTCCAAACCAGCCCCCCACACACCTCAGGGGCACCAGGTTCTCAGAGGGCCTCACATTTGCAGCAGTGTCCAGAAGGACACAGGCACTGTGAGGATGCTGCTGCTGTGAGGATGAGCACCAGCTCTACGGAGCAGCTGCCAACCCCAGCGTGTTTCCAAGCCGCAGGAAAGGGAGCCCCGTTTCCCAGCATCCCCGCAGACAGGACAGTCCCAGGGATGCAGATGCTGGCCTAGGTGGAAACTCCAAGCAGTGAACTGTGTCAGCCTCAAACTTGCCTTCCATAAAGTAAGACTGACACAAACCCCCTCCGCAGCGAGGGGGACGCATTTGCATTGTAAGAAGCTGCAAAAGACCTTCCTGTCTCACTTAATGACAACAAGAAAACCTCAAAGCTTGATGGTTTTCCCCCCTTTCTCCTTTTAAGAAACAGATTTTTTTTTTTTCCCAAGATGCCTCCCTGACATTGTCAGCATTTTTACGTGCAATAATCCACACTGCGTCTTCCTCCCCACCCCCCCTCCCTGCAGTGGTATTTGGATGAAAAACAGCCAGCACCTTTTTATTTTTTTTTCCAAAAACTTTGAAAACAAAAGACAAAATAGCCCAGCCCAAGCCCTTCCCTCACTTGAATCCAAACCAAGACAACACTGAGACGTGGAAGGTTTTTGCTTCCCAAACACAGCTGTGTTTGCAAGTCCTTCGGATGCCAGGGGACAGGAAAGGCTCCAAAAGGCATCGGCTCCTCCTCGCCTGTCCAGCAGAGAAATCCCCACCGGTTCCTCATGGGTTCTTGGAAGGAACCAGAGCTGTGGTGGGATTCATGGAGAGGGGCTGCTAAACCTGGTGCCTCTTGCAGCCAAGACCAAGGGCCCTGGGAATGGCTCTCGAGCTGTCCCCGGGGCACATCCAGCTGCTCCGGGTGCCTCCCTCACAGCCGCCATCCCCCACAGTGCAAAGGGCATGAGCAAAGGCCATATGGCCCTGGGGAAATGGAGGAGGGATCCTCAGGGGGGTCTGGCTGCCTTCAATCCACCATAGCCCCAGCTGCCATAGGTTCCTCCGAGTCCTCAAGGAACAGAGGGAAGGGCCCTCAGGGCCTGATCCCGACACATGTCCCCCTATTCCCACCCTCCCCAGCCTCTCCTCCACTCCCTTCACCCCTTAGCAGCCCTTTGCCATCAGACCTCATCCTCTCAAACCGAGCCTGTCAAGCCGTAACCTGGGCACCCAGACAGCCACTGGCAACGGGGCCGAACTGTCTGGTCCTGCTTCAATTGCAAATCCGTGGGACCAGGACAGCTTCTTTCCTCTCGTTTAGTACGGCACTGAGCACACCGCCAGCACGGCCCGAACAAAAGCTTCCTGACCTACAAACTCCTGCCTGGCAACATCGTTAACATCTCACTCACCTTCTTTTCTCCTCAACAACCAAACTCGCCGCTGCCAGCGGGAGGTAGATTAGCCTGTGCCTAGTATGTGCTTTTAGGGATAAAAAGGGAGCCCATCAGCATGAGCTGTCTCTGCAAGCTGCCGGGCACAGGGCATTCAACTTCCTCCCTGACAGGTGATAAATAATGGTGGCAAACGCTTGCCCCTAGACTCAAAGTCAGGGCAAAGTGAGAGCTGCACAAGCACTCAGGTGAGAGGTAAACGGGCACCTGGGTGAGACCTGCACGGGCACCTGGGTGAGCTGGCAGCAGCACCCATGGGACTCCCGAGCAGCCCTTGGCACGTGGCCGGTGGGTGCCATGGCCGCCTGTGTGGAAAGGGGCCGGGGAGGGTGGCGAGTGCACTTCAGACGCATCCCCGGGGCCTGCTGCACCTGCAGGCACAGCCCGGAGGGTTCTCGGCAACAGCTCTGCCGATCCCCGCGATGGCACCGGCAGAGGCCAGGGTGAGGTGAGGCCGGGGGGGAGCCTGGCCCTGGCCGCCCCCCGCAGCCGAGAGGCGCCGGGCCCGTTCCCGGGGTCCACAGCGGGCCCGGCACTCCCCGCCCGCCCCGCGGCCCCGCCGGTACCTGGCCGTACTCCAGGCCGCCCAGCCCTTCGCAGCACTCCCGCGGGAACGGCCGGACCCCGCCCGCCGCCGCCGCCGCCTCCCGCCGCCCCGCTCCCGGCCCGGGCCGCCCCACCATGGCGCGGGGCCCGGGGGTCGCCCCCGCCGCCTCCTCCTCCTCTGCCTCCCCCTCCCCGTCCGGCCGAGCGCGGAGCCCCGCGGTGGCGCTGACGGGAAGCGTCGTCCCGCCTCCTCCGCCGCTGACAGGGCCCCGGCGCTGCGCGGGGGAGCCGGGCCCGGCGGCAGGGCCGGGCCGGGGCCTGAGGAGCGCCGGGGAAGGACTGACCTCGTGCGGGCCCGGCTGCCTCCGTCGTGGGCTGCGAGCGTCTGGACTTCGACCCTGCCCGGTGAAGCAACCGGGCCGCGGCGCGGGTCGCCCCCCCGCCCCTACCCGGAGCGGGGCGGGCGGGACGGGGCACCCCGAGGACAGGGCTTCACCCCACCGGGCAGCCGGCGTGGGGCCGGCCGTGCGAGCGGGGGCCGAAACACCCCAGAGGGGAGAGAGGCAGAGACCCGGCCCTGGCGACTCCTGCTTGTCCCCTGCCTGCCCCTCTGCTTATGTGGCCTGTCCTCTGCCTGCCCCCATGCCCGATCCCCTGCCCGTTCCCCTGCCTACACTGCCCACCCCCTGCCTGCCTGTCCTCTGCCTGTCCCCTGCCTACACTGCCCGTCCCCTGCCTGTCCCATGCCTACACTGCCCATCCCCTGCCTGTCCCTTGCCCATTCCATTGCCTGTCCCCTGCCTGCACTGCCCATCCACTGCCTATCCCTCGCCTGTTTCCCTGCCTGCGCTGCCTGTTGTCAGATAGAACAGGGCCAGGGGGAGGGAAACAGCTCCACTCTTCTTTTGGCTATGGAATAGCTTGCCCAGTATTACTCCTTCCAGGGCAAAATGTAAAGCTATCAAGCCTGGATGGATTTTAAGAACAATTCATTGCAGCCTGGTCCCTTCAGCAGGTGTAGGTTTTGGTTTATTTGATGTTATTACTCCTACTAATATTATTTATCTTCTTCACCGCTCTCTAGGATGTTTCTGTTTAAAGCACTTCATGGTCTGCAGTCCTGGACTTGCCTGTGCATAGGACATCAGGTGGTATCATCCTTGCAGACCTCTGATGGTCTCTGTGTGGACCATCTGCTTTTGCACATCCTCCTTTGAGAGGAAATAAATTTTCTTTAAGAAAGGAGTCCGATCTGAAGGATGCCTCATGAATGAGCTACACATGGCCCTGTTCCCGGTGGTCTTACGGGAGTGGAGAAGGGATGGGATGTCCAAGTGCTCGTGCTCTGGCAGGCAGCAGAAACTTGCACAAGTGACAGCTCACGTGAAGCCTCCTCCCAGCAAAATGGCATCCGTGGAAGTTGTGCTTCAGGAGACTCCAGGGGATCCAGCTACGCCTCTCAGCCCCACGGGAAACTGTCTTTCCATAGTTCCGCTGCTCCAGGCTGCTCGCTGCAGCAGCACATCCCCACCTTCCCACCTGCAGAGTCACCTCCCGCGCCCGGGGTGGTCGCACAGGGCCAGACCCCATCCCGCCAGGGCCCCACGAGCACATTCACCATCCAAAATGCAGCTCCGGGCCGGTTTGGGGTGAGGTTGCGCACGAAGGCACCGTGGGTGGGATCACCGTTCCCCGTGGATGATCTCCAGCTGCTTCCGGCCTCTTCTCTCTCGCGCCGGATAATTTTGCTGTGCCAAGTGTGTAATTATCGCCTCTGTCATCTCCCAGGCTGGGGCGCGGGAGCAGATGGGAGGATGTTTATTTTGCGAGTCCCACCAGCTGGGTGCTTGGGGCAGCGGGGCAGGCGAAGCGGACGCGGTGGGGAAAAGCCATGATGGCTGTGTTCACAGAGGTGGAAATGTCCCCCCAGGGAGAAACCTTCTCCAAACCATCCTCCCTGCTGCAAGGGGAGGACGCCTTGGTGTTGCCAGTGCTGTTAGCTGGGAAAGGACAAGGAAGCTGTGGCAGACTGGGAGGAGAAATGGCTCTGGCTGAGGGATGGAAGGTGAGGAGGTGCAGAGGGACTGGCTGTCTCACTGGCTCCTCACTGGAGGCCAGCAGAGCTGGACTGTCATAGAGATGTCTGTTCTGTCACCCCACACTGGGGAGCACCCAGTGAAGATGTGCTGCAGAACCCAGTGCCCTCCCACCAGCTTGGCTGCGTTTGAGGCAGCGGATCACAGCAGAGCTCCCACGCCATTCCTGCTGCCAGATCCCCTGTCCAGGGAACATTTTCCACATAAGAGGGACAGGGGGTGTTGGTGGCAGCTGGGCCTCCATCCCACCTTGAAACACCTTGGCAGCTGTGAAGGAGACAAAAAGGGCTTTCTGGATGACTGGATTTTCCTTTGTGTCCCCATCCCTCCCTTTGTCCCCTGCATGCCTTTTATCCAGCTCTCCATTTCCAAGCACCGCGCTAAGGAAGAAGGCATTGCCCTCAGCTTGCCAAACTCCCTTCTCGGCTCGAACTCCTCCAAGCGCCCTTTGAAATCCCACCACAGCCCTGAGAGGTCACTGAGGAATATGGAGTTGCAAACGCCTGCGTGGGCAGAAAACACTTAAATGAAGTCACTTGTTAAGGCAACAAAGAGCTGCCCTGTCGGGAGGGAGGAGCAGGAGCCGGACAGTCGGTGGCTGTTAACAGGACATGGGGATCGTGCAGGTGCCATTGCTCCTGCTGCCATCTGCAGCGGTGGCACTGACGGGTTTCCATGCGTTCGATGTGACTGTCACCTGCCGCTCGGTGATGTGTGTGTCGGGCTGGGGTAGGATGCTCGCCGCTGGTGCCTTAGCAGGATGCTGCTGAGGCTCGGCGAGCTGCGGTTTGCTCAGGAACGTTTCAAACACAAGGAGACCCAGGGAAAAATTCCCGACTCGGGGAAATCCAGGGCAGGGTGTGCTCTTGGGTGAGTTTCCCTTAGAAGTGGGAATTGGCTGGGAAACTGCAGCCAGGTCAGCTTCAGCACGGAGGGACATCTATGTTGAAGCCCAAGAGAAAGCTTCCAGGCCAAAGAATTGGTTTTCTTGATGAGAAAAGGGAAGAAAGGGAATGCAAAGCACCTAAAGCTTCCACTCTCTGCACGTGACTCTTGCTGCTGTCCTCTGCAAAGCAGGATGAGCTCATGAACTCCCCTGCTTGCCTGCAGCTCCTCTAACCCCCCTCTCTCCCACCACTCCAACTGAGTGAACCAGACTTCATGGTTGTCCCCAGGGAGCCTTGGTGGTCATCAGGAAGGGCTGCTGCCAGTCTTGGTTTCTCCCATCTGGGAGTGCAGTCTGCCTGGTCCCACCCCAGCTACATCCCTGGCAGATGGAGATCCCATGGGCAGGGTGTCGGGCTGGGGCCTTTTCCTCAAGGGCTGTGTCATGGTCCACATGTTCAACCCACCCCCGCAGCCCGCCCCCAGCCCCACAGGCACTCCCCCAGCCCCACAGGCATTCCCCCAGCCCCACAGCCAGCCCCCAGCCCCACAGGCATTCCCGCAGCCCCACAGGCATTCCCC
>JANIJG010020467.1:0-10408 GCA_024611175.1 Megaceryle torquata
AAAAAAAAAAAAAAAAAAAAAAAAAAAAAAAAAAAAAAAAAAAAAAAGAAGGGGAGAAGAGAAAGAAAAAAAGAAATAGAAAAAGCCCTTTATTTTTTTATTGTGAACTTCAGAACAACATATATAAAAAACTTTCAAGCTTAAGTATTAGCCTCAGACTGCTTGTATTCTCTGGAATTAAAGGCAAATAATTTTATTCCCAACAATAAAAACAACTTTACCAGCTTGAGTTGACATTACAAAATAGTATATGGACCTCAAGAGGTCTCCAGGGCAAACCACCACTTGAAGTGACTAGATCCAACTCTACCACCCGCCTCTGGGCCTTGACAAGCTTTTGGGGATACAGTGTAGAAAACAACCTTTCTGGGGTCTATACCTGCAGCAGACCACCCTCAACATAAAAACTCTTTCTAGCTTTTAAAAATAGTTTTTCTTGTAGCCACACGTGCCCCCGCCCCCCTATACTGCCTTGCACCTCCAAGATGAGCCTGCCTCTGTCTTACTCCACCTAACACTCTGGAAGGGTGACAGCAGGCCCTGGAGAACGGAATTCCCATCCTGCCTTCGGCCTTCCCTGCTTAGGCTGAGCAGACCCAGCTCCACCAGCAGACCAAGGCCCGGCAGAAGGGTTTGCTCGCCTAGGGGCCTGTCGATACCTCCGGGGACAGGCAGGTCTCTTCCCCTGCCCCGGGTGACCTTGCCCGGCCTCAGGCCCGGGCCCTTCCCCGGCGGGCTGAGGCAGCCGGGCTCCGGCGGAGGGGCCTCCACACGCCAGGCCCCGCGGCCTACAGCGGAGGGGCGGCCAGGGGCGAACAGGCCGCGGCGGTTGCCAAGCAGCGGGGAGGGCCCCGCGACCCGGCGCTGAGAGGGGGTGCCGGCGGCTCGGTACTCACATCGGAGGAAGTGGCCCAGCAGGCGGGCGGCGGCACGGCTGCAGTGAGACATCGTCCCCTTCGGCAATGACACCGGCCCGGCGGATCGCGGCGGGCGGGCGGGCGGCCCTGCGCGGCGCCTGAGCACTGCCCACCCCGGCGCGGCACCGGGCAGCCCCGCGCTCACGGATTGGCTTAAGCCCAGAAGGCCCCCCCAGGTGGTGGCAGCCAATCAAAGAGGAGGCGGCGGGGCTCGAAGAAGCGCTGCGGGGCGTTGTGGGAGTTGTAGTGCGGGGTGACCCGGGGGCGTTGGGGGCGGGAGTCGGCCGGGCCGCGCTATGACCCGGGCGCGCTGTGACCCGGCCACTGCCAGCACCGCAGCGCGGGGGGCGGCGACGGGCAGCCCTGGCAGAGGAGCCGCAGAGTCGTTTAGGTTGGAAAAGACCTTTGAGATCGTAAAGTCCAACCATTCCCTCCGCACTGCCGGGGCACCACTAACCCAGCACCACATCTCCTGGGGTTTGAAACCCCTACAGGCATCTTGAGGACTTCTCCACTGCCCTGGGCAGCCTGGGCCAGGCCTGGACAGCCCTTGTGGGGAAAACATTTTTCCTCATGTCTGATCTAAACAGTTTTTGTTGAAAGCCTGCAGAGCTGGTGCAGTAATTATGCCTTATGAAAAGCAGGAAAATGCCCATTGCCTGTTTCTTCATCCTCACTCCTCTTTGTACCGTCCACTTCAACCGTATCTGTTCGGAGAGGAGATGAACAGAATTTACAAGGGATATTCAAGATGTGAGAGCTATTTGGCTATGTATGAGCAAAGACTATTTTCTCATTAGTTCTTAATTCTTTTCCTAAAATATTCTTTTTCATCATTGCTGAACACAACGTTGAAGTTTTCAGACAACGAGCTCTTATCCCAGATCTGGGTTCTTCACCCAGTCTGGAAAGAGCTGAAACACACACACAGTCAGGATATTTGCTTTATTTCAGTCCTGCACAGAAAAGAATAATAATAAATACATAAATAATAATAAATAACCACAGAATGTTAGGGGTTGGAAGTGACCTTGAAAGATCATCTAGTCCAACCCGCCTGCCAGAGCAGGATCACCTAGATTAGGTCACACAGGAACACTTCCAGGTGGACTTTGAATCTCTCCAGAGGAGACTCCACAACCTCCCTGGGCAGCCTGTTTCCATGCTCTAAAAAATAGAATAAAAGTTCCAATAAATAATAGCACAGTAGCTAGCACAGCAAGGTACAGCTAAGCAGCATGTTTGTATCATAAACACTCCTTCTTACCCTGTAAGCACGCTCCCACTTGATACTCATTGGATAATTCTTTGTTTGCCTCGATTTAAATGTACACTGCATTTTAAATTCACTACACATGCTCAGTGGGTAGGGGTCTTTACTTGGAGGTGGGCAAATTAAGCACCGGAGGTGTGATATTTACATTATAATGAGCCAAGTTCATCTAAAGGACACAACTTGAGCATTTCTGGTGATATCTCTTGACACATCACCAGGGGAAATTTCTTGTGCCTTGACTCAAGGTCCATTTGTTTCTTTACCTCTTTGGTTTGCAAAGCTCTGCTGCCTTCTGCATTTTTATCTCATCCTAGAGACTAGTCTTTTAGCATGTCCCTTTTGTTTTGATTTTTAACCTTACATCATAGCCTCAATGATTACTGAATTGCTTACTGTAATCATGTCATTAAATTTGGAGCTGGAATATACTGGGTAGGTGTTGTTCAGATTATGTTTAGATAGCTCATAACTGGAGCTAAATTCAGGCCAAAATCAGTTTTTGATAGGTGTGTGCTGCAGCTGCCCATTAAAGGCCATCCTGGCACATGAATAGGTTGTCAGTGAAGAAGCATTTCATAGAATGGAATCATAGAATCATGTATTGGAGAAGCATTTCACAGAATGTCATCATAGACTCATGGAATGGTTTGGGTTGGAAGGGACCTGAAATATCATCTGGTTCCTATCTCCCTGCCATGGGCTCAAAGCCCCATCCAACATGGTCTTGAACAGATACAGGGATGGAGCATCCACAACTTCCCTGGATAACCTGTTCCAGTGTCTCACCACCCTCAGAGGGAAGAACTCCTTCCTTACATCTAATGTAAATCTACTCTCTTTCAAAAAAGCCATTACCGCTCATCCCATCACTATATGCTCTTGCGAAAAAGTCCCTCTCCAGCTTTCTTGTAAACCTCCTTTAAGTACTGAAAGGCCACAATAAGGTCTCCTTAGAAACTTCTCCAAGCTGAACAACCCCAACGCTCTCAGCCTATCCAAACAAGCCAATGAGGTTTGCAAATGGGGAGGCTTCACATATGCTGTGACTATGGGGAAGGATGTGCAGATGCCAAAAGAGGTCACATTTTTCAGGGAAAAGCTGTATCTCCTAATTGAGTAACTGATACATAAACCCACATACAAGTTAATTGGTCAATCAAATGAAATCTATTACCCCTCATAAAAATCTATTACCTCAACTAAAAGAGGGTAGGTTTAGACTAGATAGAAGGAAGAAATGTTTTGCAGTGAGGGTGGTGAAACACTGGCCCAGGTTTTCCAGAGAGGTGATTGATGCCCCATCCCTGGAAACATTCCAGGTCAGGTTGGACAGGGTTCTGAGCAACCTGCTCTACTTGAAGAATATCCCTGCTCACTGCAGGGGGTTTGGACTAGATAAACTTTAAAGGTCCTTCAAACCCAAACTACTCTATGATACTTGACCTCATTTGTTGGTAATTTGTCTGAAGCACTGTAGAAAGAAAGCAAACCTCCCTTCCCAACCATACCAAGAGAGCACTAAGTAAATGCTGCAAGACATGAGGACAACACAAAGAGGACACAAGCAATGGTCCCAGCAAGAGCGATTCAGCTGTAATGGTCAGCCTAATAAGCAGCAGCAGTCCTGAGCACTCACTGCTTTATTGGGACTAAATGGCTTCAGATTAAATATATTTTTTTTTAAATGGAGGAGATCTCACAATCCTCTCTCTCATGCACCACGGACAGTTTACTAACCGGGCTGATCCTGGGGCAGGAAAAGGAGTGAATTTGAATAAATCAATCAACACAGTTCTGAAACAGTAGTTAGTGCTTTCATTCCTCCCTACAGAGATTCTTAACAGCATTTCCTTTTGCTAAACTTCAGAGGGCATTTGTTGTGGAAGAAAAAATGGTTAATGAACCAAAAAAAAAGCTCAGCTCCTATTTTTTTGACAAGGCAGTTGAGGAAAACATTCACAAGAGTGCTTGTCAGGGGCAGTAATTACAGGAGAGGCATCTCCAGAGCAAACAGAGGATATGTCTGTACTTGGGACTTGTAGGAAAGTTAGGAAAATCAGGGAAATCTGTGAAGTAAGCACCATTATTAAAAAATGTGCAACTAACTCTTACAGCCACGAGGAAATCAACCTTAAACTGGTGTCACCAATAGCCACTGAACTTTACAGGGATTTAACTTAATTTAAAATGCTTTAACTTATACAGTTAGCTTCAAACATAAATCAGGTTATCACCATCAGCTGCCTTCAGAAACAACATGTGCATATATTTGTATATCTGTGGGACAAGACAGGACAGGGGGGCCCTGGGGGAGTGGGGCAAGAAGAGACAAACTGTTCCTTCGAGATAAAATTAAACATGCAAAGTCATACTCTGATTTATCCTGATTATTTCATTCACTTTGTGTCCATAAAACTGAGGCCAGAACAAGACCAATAATTAAATGAAGTGTCCAAATGTTCAGCTTCTTATGAGGTATATCTGATCCCCTTAGGAGGATTTTATAAGGAACCCACTCACTGCTAAAAGATTTATACCTAGATCCATTTCCAAATCAATTTTTCCCTGACTTGAGGCTTTCGCTAAGTCTCTTATGGGGATTATAAAATTCGATTTAGATGTTAGACTGTATTATCATTCTGTATACAGGAAGATTTTGCTTTTAGCAGTTTCTCTTCAAAACTTTATTTTCAGCAGGGTGGAGAGAAGCTAATCTGGAAAGTAAGACACAAAAGGAATGAGTGAGACTCAATAGCAGAAAAGCAAATGGAACAGTAAGAACCCCAACTGTTTCTAAGTGATCCCTCACCTTTGTTGTACAGGTGGCAGTGACAGGCAGGATTGTCCCATTGCCAAGGGTCAGAGAAGAATCCCAGTCCTAGCAACAGGGAGATCTGGAGATTGTGACCCTGGCTGAATTATCCATTGGGTTATTCTTACTCTCCTTTTGATGCTGAGCTACCAGGATTATATCAAATGCACTTAAAATAACTCAGGCATGAAGTCAAACTATATGACCAAATATGGACAGCTGCAGGTTTTTAGTGGTTTTAGTAGGATCATGTAAGATGAGGGTTGGGTTGTTAGGTTGGGTTGGTTTTTTTTTTTTCACATTTCAGTAGCAGAAACATCTCTTAGTCATTTGCATTCAAAACCTGAACGTATTTAGAGTCTTTTGAATCTTACTATTTATGCAGGTCATTAGCACCCTAACCATAAAACTTTCAGGGTACAGAGACCAGCTGTACAATATATGATTAGCCAGACATTTGTGGAATTGAGAAAAAAAAAAGTAAACCTATTTTCATTTGTTTTAATGCAGTGGTTTGGTTCCTGTCAGAGAACACTCTGTCCCACCAGGATTAATTTAGCTGATTTAATCAACTGCCTAGAAAGAAACCATTCAGCCCAGGGAGAAACAATACAGCAATTAGCAACACTCAGGCAGCAATGACAGGGGCTGCTTGCAAAGTTCAGGACAGACCCAGTTCTAGTGGGGTAGCCAAAGGATTAAGAAAGATGCGGGGATTTAGCCTAAGAAAAACACTTCTCAACCACTGCAGAAAGCCCAAAGGTCAGGTAAGGTGTGGAGTATCTCCATAATGCATTTTTAAGTGACTTCATCTTAAGAGCAACACAGATGCTGGATCTGAATGTTATGAAAATCCCCCACTTGGGGACAAACTGGATTCTAGTGAAAATATTTTTCTTGCTCTCTTACTCATAGTTGGGCTTTAATCCTATTTGAAAGCAGATCTTCCTGATACTATACACAAGACTTTCTGCTTAGTGTCCCCAGTATCTGCTAGTAAAAAGCCCAAGGGAACATGTTAATGTTTACCTGGGAGCTCCAGGCACAGCAGAAGATAAAAACACACTGTCTGCAAACATTTTCCCTTTTGTAGACCTTCAGATGAAAGGGAGATTCACTGCATGTACAAAATGCAACTTATTTTGGTACTTCCTTAAAACTAATGGCAAAACCTTTCTCTCTTCTTCTATTAGCTGGCTGGGCAGTTGAGGGGACCTGGATGTGGTGCTTGGTCCTTTGGGTGTTTCCTCTGGGTGGTCACTGAAATCACTCAATCTCTCCCAGCCTTAGTTTTTTCTCCATAAGAGAAGTCACTGGTAATGCTTTGTTTACTTGCATCATCAGCCAAAAATGCACAATGCAAATAAATCACCAACTGCTTAAATGTCCAGATTTACCAGCACTAAGAGCAGCAAAAACATTTTAGACATTCAGATTTTTCAGGGTGTTCTGTTTACAGCCCAGAGGCCCAGTTTGATATTACACTTCAGAATAAAAACTTGACTGTGCTTTAGGCACTGGCACTTGGAAACTTGTAGTTATCACCTGCACAAACCCCCTGTGTTTCTCCATGAGGCCTTGATAGATACAGCAGGTATCTGGCAGTCTCAGTCTTCTTCATCCACACAAGGAACCCTTAACTCACAGAGCATCCTCTTTACCATATGCACATTTCCATGTATGAATTTCTTTATCTCCACTTCTGAGTTTCATACTGCCCTTGGTCTTGCTGCAGGTAACACAGAAGACGTGTTTGAACTGCAGCTCAATACCCTTGCTTGTGGACTGGCATCCACTGCAGCTTGGGCCACCCTACAGCACCCTGTCCTGCTTCCTTCTGCCTCTCCAGGAAAGCTTGGGTTTCCTTTAAGTCCTGTATCCCATTAGCCCATCCTCCACAGAGGTCTCAGACACCCTAGGGCACCCCACATGGCACTAGATACCTGTATTTAGACACCTAATGTGAGTCTTTGCTGTCTGAACAGTATGCAGCTAAGGCTGAAATTCAGGTTCCGATTCAACCACCTGAAGGTGTCTGCATGGCTGGTGTGTACGTGTATGCTGTCCCAGCTCACGTTGTGCCAATGGAAACCTAGTCCCTGCAGTTAGCAAAGACAAGAGGTATTGTCTATAGGTGTCTGCTGCAAGGAGAGGGTTGAATTGCTCTCTCGGAGCCCTCACAGTGCTGGATGATCCCTGCTGGTTGCAACAAGAGCTTAGAAACCCACCCATATGGCCACAGCCCACAGTGGATCTGTCTGCTGGAGGTGTTTTCAAACTTGACTCCCACCCAGAAGTATTTTGAACCCAGTGAAATGTGCTTCTAAATAAGAGAGGCAGGGACAGACAGGTTAATGCAGTGGTTGGGGAAAGGATCAGTTCCAAGCTGAACCTAAATAATGGGACCTTCAGACCACACAGAGTGGTCTGATAGAGCATGAAACTAAAAGTACAGTTGCTTTTCTTGAAAAAATCCTTTGACACTTTTTTCCTACCCCACAGTCGTGACAAATGACTTGGAGCCCTGTTACTGCTTTGCCAGAGTGACAATGTAAAATGATCAGCAGGCGAGTCCTGCTGCCAGCCTGTGTCACCGGGTGCTTGCTTTTTATATCATCATGGCCAGAGGTGAAATGCTGCCATTGGTTTCTTAGGGATTTGAGTCTTTTCATTTGACTGACAGCTTCAGCAGGCACTGTTTCCAGAGCTGGTCCATCAAGACATTAATGTCTCTGTTAAATGTTATCATATGAGAGCAGTAGAAAGCAGGATGCCACCTTCTTTGCTCCAGTCCAGTGATTCCTCTTGCCATCTTTTTCTGGAACCCTGATTTGTGTGGATGCTTGTAGGGCTCCATCAACCTCTTGTGTCTTCCTGAAAAGGAAGCTCAAAACTGAAACAAGATTCTTGCACCTGGAGGTCTTGAGGATTCACTATAGCACAACCTCCCAGGAATATGAAGTGCCTGGACTGTCAGCACTTATCTCTGAGCTGAAGAAAATTCTGGTCAGGAATATTATGCTCTTGCAGACCTCTCCGTAACAGGACACGTGTCCTGGCATAAAGACAGCAAACCTCAAAGTTTTCCAGATAGTACTTGCATATTAAATGAGAATTAAGAAGTAGCATTTCCCTTCTGTGTAGCAGGGATCAAAATTCTGCTTGGATCTCCATTCCAGGATGTTTTGGTGCCAGTAAGGGACCTGTTCCATCATTTCTCTACTGGCTCCGCTGCCATAGGACTGCAGCCCCTTGTGCCGTAATCTTTGTGGTGAACTCCACACCAGGCAGAAATTCTTTGGGATGATGGCAGGAGTCACACATTTGATGTGTATGGTAAATTCAGACATATAAAAAAATCTACAGTTGTATTCAGCCTTGCAGCGGCTCAAGCGACACAGTTGGTAGAACCACAAAATGGACTTTGTAGGCAGATATTTAATAGCATAAACTATACCCCAGCCTTCCTACTCAGAATCATAGAATCACTGAATGCTTTGAGTGAAAAGGGACCTTTAAAGGTCATCTAGTCTCAGCCCCCCTGCAGTGAGCATGGATATTCTTCAACTAGAGCAGGTTGTTCAGAGCCACATCCAACCTGACCTGGAACATTTCCAGGGATGGGGCATCAACCACCTCTCTGGGAAACCTGGGCCAGTGGTTTACCACCCACATGGTAAAAAATTTCTTCCTTATATTTAGTCTAAACTACCCTCTTTTAGTTCATAATCATTACCACTTGTCCTGTCACTGCAGGCCTGATTAAAGTCTGTCCCCATCTTTCTTACAGGCCCCCTTTTAAGTACTGGAAAGCCACACTAAGGTCTCCCTGGAGCCTTCTCTTCTCCAGGCTGAACAGCCCAAACTCCTTCAGCCAGTCCTTATAACAGCGGTGTTCCAACACTCGGATTGTTTTTGTGGTCTCCTCTGGACCCACTCAAATAGGCTGATATCTTTCTTGTGCTGAGGACTCCAGAGATGGACACAGGACTCCACGGGTTCTCACCAGAGTAGAGTATAGGAGCAATCAGAATCAGAAACAGATTTCTCTTCTGGTGCTGGCCAGAGCTAAGAGACATCCCTTTGACAAATTCAGGTTCCAGCAGGGAGGGGTTAGCACAAAGGCCATCCTTTGAAGGAAAGCCTGGATTTAGGGCTTTGCTAAACCAAGGACAAGTTCTCCATCTGTTTTAGCCCTTATTTAGCCTCATCAGTGATTACTCCAGACCTATGCTCCTGGCACCAGCTGATGTTTGGTCACTGTCTCACATTCTTGCCCTCACTGGAACAAGCCTGAAGCTTGAAATCCTCATGCATCTTGCTAGATTTAGTGGCATCATCACCTACTATCACTGGAAGTTAAGAATGTGCAAACAAATCAGTCATTCCCCCCGTCTCCCTGTGAGCAAGGCAGGGACCCAAGCTTGAAGCTAAACTCTGACCTCACCTGTATCCAGCTTCCAGCAGCTAAAGGTGAAAACAGACTAGTTTGTGGTTTTCTATACTTTAATTTACAGGTTGTAAGCAAAAGTAGTTCTATCAGTATCTCAGTTGGGAGAGTAACCAGGAAGAGGAGCTGAACCATTGCTCTCCTTTCCTTTGTAAAGAGCCCAGAGAAGATCAGAGGTGATGATTCTCTGTGGAGGGATTAGGGATTCTGCTTTAGATTGCTATATTTTTTTCCCTGATTTTTCAGTAACAGAGCTATGGCCCAGAGCATCTGCTAAGGAATTACTTATAAATGGGCTTACTGGGATTTGTGGTATAAATCCAGATACCAGAAATAAGGACTAGTTGAGAATGTCCTGTGGGGAGGGAAAGGTGGATGTTGGTGTCATCCCACTTGCTCCTTTTCTGCCCAATCCCAATACTACTTCCAGCAACAGATTTTGTATTCCGTTCTCTGCTTCTGTAACATCATGCAAACTTTTGTGGCATTTCTCTTAGTACAGTTATTTTGATTTTTTATTTTTCAATATTAGTAGTGCCAAATATAAATAAGCACATAAGCACTATCCTCTTCTTTCCTAAGCAGAGCCATGGCTTAGTATTTATAAAAACCCTGACATTTCTATGGGGGGGGGGGTCAAATCTATAGGGTGTACTTCATAGTGGGATGCACTTTGTAGGGGGGGTAGTCTCAAGGGGGTGTAGTCTTGGGTTGTACTCTATAGGGGACACAGGGCATGTGGGGTGTGATCTATAGGGAATGTGCTCTATTAAGGGTTGCAGGATGTGGGGGGTACCCTATAGGGATGTTCTCCATAGGGCTGTACCCTATAGGGGCTGTTCTCCATAGGGGGGTCCCCTATAGGGGCTGTTCTTCATGGGGCTGTACCCTATAGGGGCTGTTCTCCATGGGGCTGTATCCTATAGGGGCTGTTCTCCATAGGGCTGTACCCT